>SNQJ01S0234100.1:0-13991 GCA_010110895.2 Picea sitchensis
ACAAAACAATAATGATTCATATTTACATCAAACAATATTGGGTCCATTACCCGAACCTTTTTTCTACGGGGCTTTCTTCAAGGGTTGACATCAATGACAACCAACCTTAATCAACATCATTATCCATTTGGAGTACTTGCTCCCTATCAATTTTCATGTAAGGATATGTTGCATAGGGTTGCAATCAGAAATAGCAGTGGTTCTGCATAATAAGATATAATGATGAAAAAGTTGGACAACTTGAACAACTGCCAATGCCAATTTTTCCACATGTAGGTATTCGGTCTCGGTAGTCCTGAGACTCTGACTCAAATAGTATATCACATGTTCGTCATGTGAATCATCCTCTTGGACTAAGGCAATGGAAATGGTAGAGTCTGAAGCAACTAAGTAGAGGAGGTAATCCTGACTATAGTCAAGGGGAAATAGTAATGGTGTACGGGTTAAGGCAAGTTTCAAAGATTCTAAGGCTTTTTTTGCAGTATCATCCCATACAATCTCATAACCTTTCTTGAGTAATCGAGTGAATCCTTTCGTCAGTTCAACCTAATTGGGTATGAAACAACGTAAAAATTTTGCCTTCCCTTCCAAACTTTGGAGTTGGCGTAAAATGGAAGGAGGAGGTAGATTAAGGATAGCCTCAACCTTCAAGGGGTCTACTCGAATCCCATGTATCGACACAATAAAACCAAGCAGTCGGCCGGAATCCACACAAAAAATGAATTTTGTGGGTTCAAGAGGATACGGTAATAACAACAACGTACAAAAAATGGCTCATAAATATGCCAAGTGATCTTGGCGATGCATGGAATGCACTGGTAGATCATCAAGATAGGGTTGCATAATGTTTTTAATATCATGGAAGGCATAAGACATAGCGTGATGAAAATTCACACCAGCGTTCTTGAGACCCAAGGGTAATTTCCTGTAAGAAAAGGTTCCCCAAGGGAAAATAAAATCAGTCTTGTGTTGGTCCATGGGTAAAATATTAATTTGATTATATCTAGAGAAACCATCCATTAAAGAGAATATTTCACTATCGTCATAGTCGTCAACAATCTGGTCAACAAAAGGGGTTAGGTAATTTTCTTTAGGACAAACCTTGTTTATGACCCTATATTCTACACAAACGCGGATGGTACCTTGTTTCTTATTCAACAGAACTAGATTGGATACCCAATCGGTCAAAGACATGGGATAAATAAAGCCAGCGTTAAGAATTTTTTCAACCTCAAGCTTGATATCAACATCTTTACGTGGGTGCACTGGGTGAAGTCTCTACCAAACGGGTTTAGTGTCCGGGTATGTCTTAATATCATGTACAATGATATTAGGATCTGTATCTGGCATCTCTTCGTAACTCCATGAGAAAACATCGCAAAATTCTTGGAAAAGGGCTTTATATTCATGGACCTCATCGGTAGAACAAGAGGCTCCAATATGAAGATTCTCCATGACTCCGGGTTTAATTGAAATGCTGAGAGGGATGGTAGGTGAAATGTTGCTCAAGTTCCCTTCGTACAAAGCATCATGTGATGACTCAAGAACTGAGGAAATAACCACAACGGTCAACGAAGTCGAAATCCATTGGTAACTCTTTATGGTGTCACATTTTAGAAAGAGAATGGAGTGATGATGCCCATTGTCCCATGGATTTTGTTCCATAGACATGACGAACATGATCATCTCATTAGTAGGAAATATCACATGAAACAGATCAAGAGTTGAATTGCAAAGAGAAGGAGGGGAGGGGGATGTTGATTGAATAGCTTGGTAAGCGGATTTGACTGGACTTAAAGGCATATTGTCATCATAATGAGGGTAATCACCAGGGATAGGTACTACCCATGGGTCATATGATGTAGGGGTTTCATGAATGATGGTGGATATCATGTTAATAGAGGCAACAAAAGGAGGGGGAATATCAGGTGGTGGTATTGGAAAAGTACCCATCAAAGTTGAATCTTTCAAAAGACCCACTCCGACATTATCATAACCAGGGGGTGTATTCAATATAAAGGGAACGTTGGTAGTATGAGAATCAAAATTAAAGAAGGCCAGTTGGTGAATATTAACGACCTTTCCTTGGTGTGGGAAACATACCACACAGAAAAGAGTATTCATAACTGCACACATGGAGTCAATCCAACTATGGCCAAGTAAAAGGCTATAATCAAGAGGTGCATCGAAGACCTCAACCTCGACATTGACCGATTTACCTTCCAACATAATAGACAACGATGAAAGAACATCGTAGGATTTAAAGATTGTACCATTGAAGGCCTTAAGTGTATTGTGTGATTCGATGAGGGTAGGAGAGCCAATGGATTTCCAACAAGTAACGAACATAATGCAAGTCAAGGATCCTTCATCAATAATAGTTCTACATATATTCTTGTTTTCAACAAAAACTTGGATCTGGAATGCTAATTGAGGAGGAAGCCTTGGAACGTGATCTTCCAAGTCAAATATTATTAAACTAGTATCCATGTGATCAATTCCACCAATGGAATTTAACAGTGCCTTCTTTTGAGCAGGACAATTTTGAAGGACTTCGAGAGCTGACATCGCAAAGGGTGCTTGCGCAAGATCTTCTACAATGTTGTAGTTTTGGGTAGCACGTGCATGAGGGTTGAATGCAGACTTTTGAACAATGCCCTTGGGATGAGGGTGAAGGACTATATCGAGACCTGGTCTTTCAATATGAAAAGGACCGTTTGGAGGTGAAGTTGAAGGAGAGGGTGGAACCAACGAAGGTGGTATATCATCAACCTTCTCTTTTAACGGAGAGTAATCTTTGGCTCGAGTTGCGACTGCAACTTTGTTCT
Source organism: Picea sitchensis (assembly GCA_010110895.2). Classification (NCBI taxonomy): domain Eukaryota; kingdom Viridiplantae; phylum Streptophyta; class Pinopsida; order Pinales; family Pinaceae; genus Picea; species Picea sitchensis. The sequence goes on from SNQJ01S0234100.1 coordinate 2,829, forward strand.
TTTTGGAGTCACCAGTACACTTAAGGACATAGGATGAAATAGAAGGGGTAGCTTGGTCGTGAATGACCAGTTGGGCTTACTTTTGAGAAGGGAAAGGTTGTGACAAAATGATAGGTGTAGAAGGTTTTCTGCTCCCTTGGAGGAACTTAGTAACCTTGGCCTGTCTTGGACAATCTTTCGTGTAATGATCATCACCACAAATCAAGCAGGGGTAACAAGGCTTACATTTGTATTTCTCATTAGCGATTTGCATTTTGGATTTATCAGACTATGGATTATTATTCTTGTCCTCCTTGTTCTTACCCTTCCCTTTCTTTGTATTTTGATTCTTTTCGGTAGGTGCAGATTGAACAGAATTAAATTTGACAGTCTCACTGGTGGAAGGAGTAGGAGTAGGAGTATTTTTTTCATTAGAATTATTAGGTTTGGGATTGGTGTGATAACATGCGTCAATTGGTTCTCAACATGGAAGGTTCCAATAACACCATCAACAACATGAGAAGTTTCTGGAGGTTTTGGGGTAGGGTTTGTGGAAGGACGAGGAGCATCAAGGATTAGATCATAAAGTGTTCTCGTTTTTGAATAAATGAGATCAAGATACTGAAAACGACTAATTGCCTTCTCTTCAGTGACAACACCCCCCATGGAAACATCACGAGCGATAGGTCCAATGAGTTATTTGGTAGACCACTCGACCAATAATTGATCAGGAAGGGGAACTTTGATCAAACGTCTTCTCCTCCTCCACTCATGGATGTGATCAGAAATATGAGTGGACGAGGATTGATTGAAATAACTAAAAAAATTTGTTCCCGTATCATATCGAATTGGCATCTAGTAATGTGTCAAAAAGACCATGGCTAGGGTGTTAAAATCATTAAAGAAACCTCGAGGTAACTCGATGTACCATTTTTCTGTCGAACCCATGAGAGTTCGTTGGAAAAGTTTTAATTTGATGGAGTCATCCATCAAGGAGTTGGATGAACACCATAGATGAAAATTCATAACATGATTATTTGGATCTTCTCCTGCTCGACCATCAAGTTTACTAATGTCGGACGGTAACTTGGCTGGTCTGATGGTCCAATAAGGAGAATGTAAGATAGGATCATTCAAAATCCTAGATAGATCAGGTAAATCCTTAGTTTCCAGGAAAGGAAACTGTCGATTCACTTATGGGAACTGTTAATTTTGAGGGGGAAGTCTCGTAGGTATACCAATAGGACCGTAAGCATTTTGCAAATAATTGGACAGTCCTGCCAGATTTGGTTGTGGAGGATTTTGAGACATGTAGCCTACAAGGTTGGGTTGGGTAGAGGGGTTCCCTTTGGAAGGGACACTAGATTGAATTCCCTAAAACCAAGTGGGATTTAAAGAACCTGGATACAGTTGACCGAAGTTAGGGGGTACAAAAGAGTTAACTTGAGGATGTTTCCCCCCAGACGGTTTTGGATTTCCTTGGAAAGGAAGGTTCCAAAGTTGAGATTGTAATCTAGACACATTTTTTCCATAAAGTGGGTTATGGACTCCAACCTGAGGTTTCCCCCCAAGTTGAGGTTGTGCCCCAATCTAAGGTTGACCCCCAAATTGAGATTTCCCCCCAGCTTGAGGTTGACCTCCAACAAGAATCTGGTAACTAGAAGTGAACGAATGACTAGTTCCTCCAACTGGATTAGAGCCACTAGGGCCAGATCCTCCAAGAAAAGGTGGAGGAGGAATATAAGGCCCTCCAAAGAGAACCTGGGCAGGTGTAGGAACGAATCCAACAAAAACATTATATCCAAGAGGAATACAAATTCTAGATGGAACCTGGGTAGGGATAGCAATGGAAGTGTTCAGAGCTCTATACCTAGTAGGAAGTGACAGATTTGGTCTACATGGAAGTGGTGTCCCAATAAGAGCTTGGGAGGTAACCACATTTTTGGTAGGAATCGTGGTAGCTTGCAGGACCATAGTAGAATGGTCCATCTAAAGAGTAGGGATTGAGTGAGAACAAATCAATATTTGGTATGAAACGATGGTGACACTACTAGTAGTACCGGTGAAATGGTCTAAAGGTACCATATAGGTAACATATGTCTTAGGCACTTGCGATTCCATAGGTCAATCAAGACTCACTCCTAGGTTACTGTACAGATCATGTACCATCAAAGGGACAGAACCAAAACCAGAAGTTCCAATAGCATGAGCCAGGGTCCTAAATGATCACTTTGAAAAAGTGAATCCTGTACTCCAAATCCTGCGTTAGGTCCAGTAGGTACTTCAATATTATCAACAACAATTTCTCCAGACGTGTTCATGTGAAGTATATGTGTGTCTAGCCTGAGAGGGGGAAGTCTAAATGCCTCTAAAGAATCCAAAACAATTTGAAATCCTTATAAAGAGTGTGTGCTTCCAACTTCATAAGCTAATTCATTATTGACTACTCCTTCATGAGAGCCTTCTGGTGAGTTAGGAGGCAAGGGTTGGTAACCTTCTAGATATTCTGGGGGTATCCCTTGCATCCTATGTGAATGGTGAAGGATGATGTTGCTTGAGCTGAGTAGAGAACGAAGAAAATCTATGGCCGAATAGAGGAAAAAAACAACACTCACTAATAAAATCTAAGAATCAAACAAAACAAACAAACCTTCTTATTTCGAGGTCACTAGTTGGTTATGAAATCCAATGTCATGAAATCAAGACAAGGGTTAGGATAAGTGGGTGGAAAATTTACGTTGACGACATGATTAACGGACTTACACCCTGGTGCAAGGTCCCACACATAATCATGGGTATACCTTCCAAGGAGCCCGAGTGAGTATGGCCAACGTCGATTCCAGGTACCATGAAGACTTGCCCCTCCATAGTCACCTCATGTAAAGAACCTAAATATATAGGCTACTAAGGTTAACAACTACAACAATGATTCCTGGGGAAACAATCAACAGTCCTATCCATGCGCAAAGGAAGTTCACCCCAGGCTTCTAAGACAAATCTGGGTGGTAAAAGGTAGAATGACTCACTCCATCAAAACCTACAGGAGTCATCATAGGATGGGTATAGGACACAGTGCGATGATCAAGAAAGATTTAAACTCAGGAATCAATCAATCATGGGCATAGGAAGTTCACCCCAAGCTTCTAAGACAAATCTGGGTGGTAAAAGGTAGAATGACTCACTCCATCAAAACCTACAGGAGTCATCATAGGATGGGTATAGGACACAGTGCAATGATCAAGGGTCATCGTAGGACACTGGAAAAGAAGAGTGCAACGTCGTCACACTGGATTGGATAAGTAGAAGGAAATGTCTCAGGGTCATCGTAGGATGTTGGTAAGGTACATTGTGATGATCTCTATAAATTTGAAAAAATTGGAAGAAAGACAAACAATATAAAAGAACTTCTAAACCCAGGGAGTCTAGATGGATCACCCACAGAATCAGAGAATTAAAATTATCAGAGGAAGGTAGGCTAAAGGAAAATGGGAAGAAAAAAATCAAAAGGAGGTCGTATCCCCAGTATGGTCACCAATTTTGTTATGGAACTTATCGGTAAATGTGGACATAAATAGATCTCCCTAAATCCACCTAGATCTAGAACAAAACATAACAGGATATGACGCTCTCCCTAAGCTCTAATCATTGAGTTTACTATCTAACAAGAGATGATAAACATATCGTTTAAATATCGCTTCCTCGTGTCGTTTTTGTCCTAGCTCTACTCTAGTGCTCCTTGTTGATATTATGGTAGCTACGAGAGGTATTTACCTCCACGTGTAAACCTGACAATAATAGAATATTCTGGGAAGAAAGAAGAAGCCCTAATTAGTTGGCTAATAACCCTAGAATACAAGTCGGCTCAAGAGGATAAATTGTATTACGTTATTAGACTCCAAGAGAAGAAGTCGGCTAAAGGAAATATTATATACTAAGTAAATAGGAACCCAGAATGAGAAGTCGGCCTAGGAAGTTAGGTAGAATTAGTATAAATATAGTAGGCCAGACTTCATTTTGGCAGGCATTCTCAGAACTGCAGAGCTCACTTGTGCACACTCTAGTTAGCTAGTTTGTGTGCAATTCTGGAGGAGAGCTTCCATTGCAACTGCTACAACTAGAAGATTACACTTTGTCTTGGACTATCTCTTGGTTATAGTTTGGACTATCTGATCAAATATTGTTTGGTGCACTATCTTTGGAGAAAGGTGTGCCACCCTTTGTTTAACTATCTAGCCTAGGGTTTCTTTCAGAATGATTCTCTGTCAAGTTTAAGGTGCTCGAAGGGTGGCTTCGACCTATGGTTGGGTGACAATAGTGATATTGTCTACGGTAAAATGAGAACATCCAACATATTAGTCTAACCACTGGAAGGGAGCATAGCCATAAGGATATTAATCTTGTTGAAGAAATTCTGCTAGGGTTTCTAGCAGGAGTAGTCATCAAAGCACTGTTGCTAGGGTTACTAGCAGGTGTAGCTGCAAAAAACCTAATCCTCTCGTTGAGGCACCTTAAGTGAAGGGATTGACCTAATTTCTGGATAGACCAGTGCACCCTAGCCTAGGGCATCTCCTGATACTCTTAGCAAGCCAAGACGTCAAGTTTGAGTTTTTGGTCAAATCTAGGGTTGACCAAGTCAAAGAAGCCATGGCTTACTCTATGAAGTCATAAAACAAGTTAGATGGAGCTTCTAACTTTAGAGAGTGGAAGACAAGGATTGACCTCATCGTTGCCAAGAATAAAGTGTTGGATATCATGAAAGGAAAGATCATGGAACTAGAGTTTGAACAAGGAAAAGAGAAGGAACCACAAAACACTCCAGTTATGGAGAAGTTCAAAGACAGTGACATCAATTCCATGAGTATCATAGTGGACTCTGTTAGCACAAGATTGGTTTATGCCTCAGCGTTGCATAAATCCTTCATTATTCATTTTGGCAAATGAATACAATTGTTATGGAATATTTTATCTATTTTGGGGAAAATTGAAATTATATTGGGTTATGACCAATATCCAAGTTCAAGAATCAAAATCACTCGTGGATTTTTTCTACCCAATCGCACACAGACACACAGGTGGGCGCTACCTAAATTTTGGCAGAAAACGAATTGTGCAGAGCTATTTTTCACTAACTTAAAACTTATATTGTGAACAATTGAAACAGTATTTTTGAAAATTGGAGGAGGTTTTTGTTCATAACATTCCAAATAACAAAAACCTCTCTCAGTTTTTAAAAATGTGTTATGGTTTGAGATATATTAGACATATAAGTGGAGCTACCGAATCTGCACAACGATGCTACCTAAATTCCTGTAGCGGTCATGGTTTTGGTATTCACCTTGTTGGGAGGTTGCCACCTGTCAAGAAGGATTCAAATTAATTATCAAGGATAATTTAGATGTCAAGGAAAACCTACACCTAATATTTAGTTCCATCAAAGGCCTCATACATGAGGTGGAAACAATTTATTAATGATTTCCAGCAAATTCCTGAAAAATTAGTAGTTTGTTGGATTTTTGTCTCTTTGATTGTTGCCACCTATCTCCAAGGCTTAGAATCCAATGGAGGAGATGGGATTCGACCTCCTAAGGTTATTTGGATGATAGTTTCTATTTAAGGAAGGATATATCTATTGGAGAAAGGGGATTCATGAGCCAAGAGAGGCTAGAGAGAGATGTAGTGGGTAGTTTTCTTTTGTGTGTTCATTTGTAAGCCAGTGAGAATTTTAGGATTGTAAGCATTACTACTATTGGAGACTCATGAGAGCTATGATTTCAGATTGTAACTCTTTTGTTTATATTTCTTCTTGTTTGAATATATTGCATATTTGAGGATCAAAGGCTGCCAATGATTTATGGATCCCTAAGCAACAGAGGATCTGTTGTATTTTTCCCATCAATCATTGTTTATATTCAAGTATTTGTTGATTCATTAAATTGAGAGGATATTTGTTTAGTGAACATTCTATCTTATGTTTTCCTTCTTCATTCTTCCACCTATTAGCATATAATCTTGTTTTCTGTTGAGCAACTTTTGTGCCTTCGATGAGTAGGATGTTTGTGACTCCATTGCCCATTGGTGTAGCCAACTGATCTACAGTTTGCAGCCCTATCCATCTTGTTGATCCACCTATTCAAAACCAAAATTATCTTTTACATTCTGATGGGTGTTGAGCTTACACTTTAGCAGTCAAAGTGTGACTTTCAGTGCTAACATAATTGGCATCGTTGTCGGGGACGGATTTGAGCTGATTGAAAATATCCCTGGGAAGAATGACATTGCACAGCTCCAGCTTTCGATGGTGACTAAAGTTGTACACCTTCAATATTGCACATTCACCATGGTGACTCCATTGTTTAGAATATGTTGGTGACTCCACTGGGGATGAGACAAATTAAATGGCAATGAAGGCTATCCTGGCTAGGAGGTTTTACACACTCAATTTCTCAGCCATAGATGGTTATCCAAATCTTGTGCCTCAAATTGATGAATGGAAAGATCTGTCACCCAGATTTTATGAACGTGAGGATGGAAACCCTTTTGAGCATGTTCATGAATTTCATGCTTTGATGTAGCATCTTGACATCCATCATGAAGATATATTGATGAATATATTCATGTATTCATTGGAAGGAGATGCAAGGCAATGGTATAGAACAGTCCCTTCTTCTAGTGTTTCCTCTTTGAAGGACTTTCATGATGTTTCTTATTCTCATTACAAGATAATTTATCCATCTGAAAGACTTTTTGAGAATTGTTGTGAGGGGCATGCATCATATATTCAAGATTCAACAAGTGATTCCTCTAGCAGTGATGATGAAGGGGATAATTGTAGAGAGCAGGACTTAGATAATGAGTTTCATAATGCGTTTTCTAAATTTGAAGAACAAATGAATAATTCATGTCAAAATCTAGGTCCCCAAGAGAAAGATCAATATGGACAATCCATCATTTCCCTTTCTCCTCCTTTTCTCGATTCTTTAAGTCAAGAGGTCATCTTAGGTTCAGATTTATTTCATCATGAGAATAGTATTTCATCTTTTCATGAACGAATTCATATATTACCAGTTGTTTTTGTAATCCCTCCTATTGTTCATGAACCAATGTGCCATGATTTTCCAAGTTTTGATGACTATGAGGATGTTTTCACTGAACAACAAACTATCCCAACTATTGTACTAATCCCCTTAGCCATTAATAGTCAAATGGTCATTGATTCACCTTTGTATGATGATTATGAAGATGAGTTCCATGAATAGTCTATTGAATACTTTATATCATAGAAATACCCTTCACATCAAAGCAATAATAGCTTGTTTCAACCCTCATGTCAGATTTTTGTTGCTGAAAAAGAAGAAAAAGATGATAATCTAATTTTAGAGGGTGAAAAACTGAGAAATTGGGACCATAAGCCAAGCTATGATGAATATCCCTCACAATCATAAGATAATATATAAGAATGTAGTTTCCCAAGCACTTCTAATTGTGATGAACTGCCCTATCAACCCCCTATTCCTCTTGAAGACACAAGCTCAGTTTCATCAATCAACCAAGATCAAATTCCATGTGATCAGATGAGAAAGGTTGAAATTAAAGAAATACAAGCATCACCAAGCCTTTTTCCTAATACACCTCATGACTAGGAGTGGACCAAGGCCATATTCATTGAGGATGAATAAGAAAATCATCAAGCCATACAACAACCAAGAACAGTGGAGGAAGGACCTAATGCAATACTTTTCCTTTTTACACAAAGCACTGTTGCAGGGGCAAGTATTGATGATGTTTTTTAGGATCCATTTCTAGCTTGTCTGCAATCAGAAAGTGGGCCTAGGCTCATTGGTTTCTTCAATGGAAAGTGTATTGCCAAATGTTTCTTTGACGTGCCTTCAAGTAGGAATTATCTCTGGTGTTTAAGGAATCAGATTTCAAAGCTTCAAACAGTTGAAAAAATGATGAAATGGATTCATTGTTTGTTTCATGTAACTTGAATGCTTCATTTTCCCAATAATTAGAGTAGGTGTGTGCAATACGCTTGCTGAACAAGCATCATTTTCATCATTTTTGTCAGTTTCAATTTTCATTTGCATTTGGTTTTAGTTGAAGTTCACAGATCAAAGTAGATTGCAGAGGTTAAAGGTTGTGAGACGCTCTAGGATAAGGCACTGAAACTACAAGAATTATTAGAGCCTCACAGGGAGGAATCTATCCCCCATGGAGCCTATGTTAGCACAAGATTGGTTTATGCCTCAACATTGCATAAATCCTTCATTATTCATTTTGGCAAATGAATAGAATTGTTATGGGATATTTTATCTATTTTGGGGAAAATTGAAATTATATTGGGTTATGCCCAATATCCAAGTTCAAGCATCAAAATTACTCACAAATTTGCGCTACCCAATTGTATTCATACGCATAGGCGGGTGCTACCTAAATTCGCTACCTAAATTCTAGCAGAAAACGAATTGTGCAGAGTTATTTTTCACTAAATTAAAACTTATATTGTGAACAATTGAAAAGGTATTTTTGAAAACTAGAGGAGAGTTTTGTTCATAACATTCCAAATAACAAAAAACTCTCTCAGTTTTTCAAAATGTGTTATGGTTTGAAATATATTAGAAATATAAGTGGCGCTACCAAATATGCACAACGACGCTACCTAAATTTCTGTAGCGGTCATGGTTTTGGTATTCGCCTTGTTGGGAGGTTGCCAACTATCAAGAAGGATTCGAATGGATTCTCAAGGATCAGTTAGATGTCAAGGGACACCTACACCTAATATTTAACTCCATCAAAGGCCTGATTCATGAGGTGGAAACAATTTATTAATGATTTCCAACAAATTCCTAAAAATTAGCAGTTTGTTGGATTTTTGTCTCTTTGATTGTTGCCACCTATCTCCAAGGCTTAGAATCCAATGGAGGAGATGGGATTCGAACTCCTATGTTTATTTGGATGATAGTTTCTATTTAAGGAAGGATATATCTATTGGATAAAGGGGATTCATGAGCCAAGAGAGGCTAGAGAGAGATGTAGCAGGCAATTTTCCTGTGTGTGTTCATTTGTAAGCGTGTGGGCATTTTAGGATTGTAAGCATTACTACTATTGGAGACTCATGAGAGTTGTGATTTCATATTGGAACTCTTTTGTTTATAGTTCTTCTTATTTGAATATATTTCATATTTGAGGATCAAAGGTTGTCAATGATTTATGGATCCTGAAGCAACAGAGGATCTGCTGTATTTTGCCCATCAATCATTGTTTATATTCAAGTATTTGTTGATTCATTAAATTGAGAGTATCTTTGTTTAGTGAACATTCTATATTATGTTTTCCTTCCTTATTCTTCCACCTATCAAAATATAATATTGTTTTCTATTGAGAAGCTTTTGTGCCTTTGATGAGTAGGATGTTTGTGACTCCATTACCCATTGATGTAGCCTACTGATCTACAGTTTGCATCCCTCTCTCTTTATTTGTCCATATTTATGATCCACCTATTCAAAACCAAAATTATCTTTTACATTATGATGGGTGTTGAACTTACACTTTAGTAGTTAAGGTGTAACTTTCAGTGCTAACAGACTCTATAAAATACCACTTGATACCCTACATCTCCCATCTTGACTCATTGAAGAAGATGTAGGATGCCCTAACAAACCTCTTCTTAGTTAGAAACATTGGACAAGTAATGAGTCTGAAGAATGAGCTCTGTGACATGAAGATGAATGATGATGACAACATAACATCATACTTTGTGAGAATATCTCAATTAAGAGACCAAATACAAGCTATTGAAGAGATCATTTCAGAGAAGGAATTGATAAACATAGTACTGGTCTTCCCAAGATGTGGGATGAATTTTCCGCAATCATGAACACAAGGAAGGAGTATCCTACATTTGAAGAACTTTGGAATTGTTGTGCTCAAGAAGAATCAAGGATCAGTGCAAAAGAGAAACCCCAAAAGAAGTATGATGATCAAGCCTTCACAGCAAGGTTCAAGGGTTTCAGTAACAAAAAGAAGTTTGGCTCAGAAAGCAAACAAATCAAGAGAAATAGATGTCAAGGATACAATACTTCAATTGTCAAAAGTATGGTCACTACAAGAATCATTGTCCTGAGTTAAAGAAAAGGAAGGAAACACATGAAGCATTAGTTTTTGAAGAAAGGGAACCCTCAAAGAAATCCAAGCAGGACAAAACATACTTCTTCCTCTAAGACAAGGTAACAATACTCTTCATAGTTCTTGTACATACGATGTTTTCAGTACATATCTTGCATATCTATTTCTTAGAAGATAATATGTTAAAAGAGAAACTATACTTATGGAAAAACAACAAGATAAGGACTGCTATCACTATGACTATAAGACAAGCTGCAAGATAAGCCAAAATCAGAAAGAAACTTAGATGAAGTAAATACATGAAGAAGTCAACAATCAAGAGGAAATTGGAAAAAGATTTAACACTTTGCATAAGGAAATAAGGATGCAGACGGAAGCATGGAATCTCCTAGATGAAGGGAGCCGATTATATATTACCCAAAAGAAGAGCATGCATTCATACATGAAGGAAGGATTAGGAGGGAGATAATCCTATAATCCATTGAAGATGATAAAGTATATATCCATGGTAGCATCCATGAAAAGTAGTACGTGTTTAGTTTAACTTTAGAAGAAGTCTTCCTCAAAAAGAAGCCTTAAATTATCCCTGGTTATCCATCCACACCCATGATCCTATGATCAAAGGAAGAATATGGAACCTTCAGAGAATGGAATCTATAAAAAACTCCATGGACCCAATATCTAAAGAGAAACATGAGAAATAACATGAACATTCCAAGAAAGAAAGAGAAGCCAGAACAACCAATCATTGTATCAAGAATCACAAGATTACCAACCTGATATGAACTCACTAAAACTAATCATGCAGAGGTACTTAAAGTTGTGATGAAGAACAATGTGTGAAAGACTTATAAATATAAAGCATTGCGAGATCCAGAACTAGTGTAACACACCCACTATCAATCTTTTTAAAATTTTGGGTTAATTAATCTCCCATACATGAAAAATCTCCCTAAACTCGCATTAGCGAAATACCAATCCCCGGTTCTATATCGGGAATTCGGGGTTTCTAGTGTCAAGATTCATTCACCCTCAAGACTCGCGATTCCCCGAATTTCG
>SNQJ01S0234101.1:0-13991 GCA_010110895.2 Picea sitchensis
ATTGTATAAAGGGAGATACGAGAACTTCGTGCAAGGTTGGAAGTGATGGAAGAAGTGTAGAGCAGAGCACCTGATGATGGAGATGTCAGCGATGCAAAGAGTGAAGATGTAGAAGTTGAAGAAGCTATAGGGGAACACGTTGCCAAAGACCGCTTGCTGAGAGCAGTTGTTAGGTTGGGAGCTAGAGCTAAGATAGAGGTCCCAATGTATGAAGGCAATTTGGATGCTGAAGAGCTGCTGGATTGGATAAGGTCCATGGACAAATATTTCGATTATGAAGATGTCGATGGGGAGAAAAAGGTGAGACACATTGTCACCAGGCTTAAGGGACATGCAACACTATGGTGGGATGAACTATAGGTTGAGAGGAGAAGTAGAGGCAAACTGAAGATAAAGAATTGGGATAGAATGGTAGCCAAGTTGAAGGCTAAATTCATGCCCAAAGATTATCAGATCAATCTGTTCAAGAATGTGCAGAACCTAAGACAGAAAGGTATGACAGTCAAATAATACACAGAAGAGTTCTACAAGCTGACCATCAGAGTTGGACAAAGAGAGAGGGATGAAGAAAAAGTTGACAGGTATATGAATGGCCTGAGGTATGAAATCCAGGATGAGCTCAGCATGATGTCGGTAAGGACAGTAGAGGATGCTTATCAGTTCGCACTGAAAGCATAAGAGAAGTTGGCCATGAAACAAAGCCAACACGGTAGGGGTAAAATCTCAGTCCCGAACAAAGGAAAGGGAGTTTCCCATGACAAGGTGCATAACTCCAAGGATGAGACTGAAACTCCACACAGTCACTCGGAAGGAGGAAGTTCCCGAGGAAGACAGGGTGGTAGAAGAAACTCTTCTAGAGGAAGAGGCAGAGGAGGAATAAGATGTTATGCCAGTGGAAAGATATGGCACATGTCTTGAGAATGCCCCGAGAAAAAGAAAGGAGGAGAAGCTCACATTTTAGAAGCACAAAGAGGGAATGTTGAAGCAGAAGGAGCAGAGGATGGAACATCCCTGATGATGAGGAAGGTTCTCTTAAAACCAGACGCAGAAGTTAAAAATCCTATATAGATAAATAGTCTATTCATGACAACTTTGAAGACTAAAGACAAAGTATGCAAGGTGATCATTGACAATGGGAGCACTGATAACTTAGTATCCATGAAGATGGTGGAGAAATTGATGCTGGAGACAACTGCACTCCCGGATCCATATAAAGTCTCATGGTTGCAAAAAGGACACCATGTAGACACCAGGTAATGGTTAGTAGACAATGCTTGGTCGAGTTTAAGGTAGGAGGATATAGAGATGAAATCCTGTGTGATGTAATTCCCATGGATGTGTGCCATATTTTCTTGGGAAGACCATGGCAGTTTGATAGGAATGTCATTCACGATGGGAGGAAGAATACATACACCTTAGAGAAGAATGGTAGGACACACATGTTACTGGAAATAGAGGAGAAGAAAGTGAAAGAGGAAGCCAACACAAGCATACTTCTCATGAGTGGGAAGGAACTCTTGAAAGAATTCAAGAAACAATAGGAAATGCAGTTTGTTGTAGTGAGGAAACCTAGAGTTATCCTTACAAGTACTTTGATGGATGATTTCCCTGAAGAAGTTCAAGAATTGTTAGATAATTTTGCTGACATAGTGGTGGATAAGATACCTAACTCATTGCCACCCATCATAAGTATCATCCATCATATTGACTTGATGCCAGGAGCGAGCTTGCCAAACAAAGCACCATACAGATTAACACCTCGAGATAATGAGGAAGTAAAGAACTAGGTCCACGAATTGTTAAACAAGGGTTTGGTCAGAGAAAGCTTGAGTCCATGTGCAGTACCAACTATGTTGAGTCCAAAGAAAGATGGAGGATGGAGAATGTGTACAGACTCAAGAACCATCAACAATATCACTATCAGGTATAGAATACCTTTGCCAATAATAGATGATTTGATGGACTGTTTAAGTGGAGCAAATTTCTTTTCTAAGATAGATTTGAAAAGTGGATATCACTAGATCAGAATGAGAGAAGGTAACGCGTGGAATACAACCTTTAAGACAAATGAAGGTTTGTATGAGTGTCTTGGTATGCCATTTGGCTTAACTAATACCCCGAGTACTTTTATGAGGTTAATGAATGAAATACTAAAAGATTTCATTGGCAAGTTTGTGGTTGTGTATCTAGATGATATACTAATCTTTAGCAAGACTAGAGAAGAGCACTTGAGGCACTTGACACTAGTGATGAGGAGACTACAACAGGATAAATTGTTGATAAACCTAAAGAAGTCCTCTTTTATGAAGACAAAAATCATTTATTTGGGTTTTGTTATATCTTCAAACGAATTGAAGATGGATCCAGAGAAGGTGAAAGAAATCAAAGAATGGCCATCACCAAGGAGTAGGACAACTCAACGCCCGAGAACAAATCCGGAGTCTCGAATGCTAGCCAACACTGCAAATATTTTGCAGCTAATATAAACATAAAAAGGAAAGAGCACACACGTAGAAAAATTGAGCACATGTGACCTGGGAGTTTAACCCTAGTCTCGATGTAACCGCAGTTAGATAGTAGTTAGTTTGTTTTATTTTGTATAAAGAGAGGTGTTGTATGCCCAAAGAAAGGGTTACGAGAGTTGCGAGCAACTAGAAGTTTCTGAGCATTAGCTATTGTTTGATTTTTAGCTGTAACCATTTTCTTGATTTAAATGAAGATAATAGAGGAAAATTGATCCAAATGTGTGAGACTGCATTTTTTGTATTTTCCCTGCTATTGTTGTCAATCTTTTCAAGAATGAATGAATCCTGCTGCGAGTGTACGTAGTTTCAAATGTTTGCATAAAATTAAAATTGCTTTTCTTCGTGAGCCAGTGCAAGGTGTGCACACAATCCACAAGGAGTGCGTTGACAAGGTCTATTTCTACTCGTAAATCTTAGAAGAAATAGCGTAAGATTTCCTTTGCAAGAAGTGTAAAGTGACTGCTACGAGGAGTGCATAGTCATCCACAAGAATCCAGATCTTGCATAAGAATCTTCTGCAAGGAGTGCACATATACAAAATTAAGTCTGCAAGGAGTGCGTTGACAGAGTCTATCTCGATCTGTAAGCTTAGGAGGGACAACGTAAGGTTTCTTTGTAGGAAGTGGAAAGCGACTACCACAGGGTGTGCACAATCATCTCGTGAACTCAAATCTTGTGTAAAGATTTGTTGCAAGAGCGTATAGGTATGGGATTCGATGAAGAGTTGAAGCAGTTTTGTAAAGAAGTCAAAGAGTCAACAACAGAGGAACACCAGGACAACGAGAATAGATTCTTTTCGAGAATCTTTGGATTTGAGGTTGACGAATTTCTCAGAAAAGCAAGAAGTACTTGGGAGATTGAAATATTTGAGGAGATCAAGCTCATGAGGGATAGTAATTTCCAAAGGAGTGTAAATGAGATCCAAGAAACGAAATTGCAAGATAAAGGTTGAAACCTTTAAATCTTTTGAAAATCTTCTAAGTTAGAAGAAGGCATAAGCTCAGAGGGAAAATATCTGGACCGTCCGGTCAATGTCCAGACAACGAGGAGCAAGTGCAAAGGAAAAGATCTCAGCCGTACAATCTAAGCACAAAACGAAGATCTCAGTGGTTCGATCTGAGAATCAGAGAAAGGATATTAGCCACTCGATCTGCATGCAAAAGGATCGTAGCCGTCCGATCAAGGTAAAGTGCACTAACATTAAAGATTTGAAAGTACACAGGAGGAACAAGGTCATGAAATTATAAAATCATCGAAACCGTCCATCAAGACAGGACATGTGGTGATAGAGCATCATTTCCCCGACTCACAGAGTGGAGAGGTCAAAGGACAGAGTCATGAGGGTTAGCGAAGTGAGAATTCACGAAAGGATCACAGTCGTTGATCGTTCCGAAATCATTGGGACTGTCCATCGTTAAGGAGGACACATGGAGAGAGATCAACATTTCATTGATTCGTCACTCAGAGAAGTCAAAGGTTGAGTCGTGAGAACTCGCGAAACGTGAAATCACAACTTGATCTGATCCATTGCACCAAAGGAAGGATCATGACCATCGATTCAACACCATCGCGATTTCAGACATTGGGAGAACGGAGGTAACAACACTCCCAGAGTCATGAAACACAAAATCGTGACGCACCTTTCATTTAATTGCGTGGTCGGTGCCAACGATCATGTGATAGAAGGGAATTAGCTAAGAGAGAGTTAGCGCCTAAGTACACTAAATCTTTAAAGGGTTAAGGAAGAGTCCGCGGGTTCCATAGAACACGTGCCTTAAGAAGAAGGGGGCCTAATCAGTTAATTGAGGTTCTTGAGGGGACAAAGAGTCAATCAGACTTAGTTTCTTGATCGATCCTAGACCAGGAGATCACACATCCCTTAGGAGAGAAGGGGGGTCTACATCACCCAACCTTGAATACATTAAAGCAATACAACATTTGGATTAAGGGGTCCAATATATGAAACCGTGCCTCGATAGCATATGGACAATGTGGTCACCTAGTTCATGCCTAAACAATCTTGCAACATCTCACAAAACTCAAAAATGTTTATCCATTAGGTTTTTATGCCCCAAGAGGTATTGGCCAAGAGTCCCTGAAATGGTTTGAGATGTGACTTGCAACTGTGCATAAAACAAAAGCCAAGACTCGGATTGAGGAACCGTCGACTCCAATGGATTCTTGGCATAGGATTTCGGCTAGAGAACCCCTCACTCCCGGTTCCATGCCTCAGATGTTGATTTACTCATTTATTTCGAGAAATAGGGTTTTTCTTAGTTAAAAGCAATGCAACATTTGGATTAAGGGGTCCAATTTATGAAATCGTGCCTCAGGAGCAGATGGACAATGTGGTCACCTAGTCCATGCCTAAACAAGCTTGCAACATCTTGTGAAACTCAAAAATGTTGCTCCATTAGGTTTTATCCCCCAAGGAGGTATTGACAAAGATTCCCCGAAATGGTTTGGGATTCGACTTGCAACTGAGCATAAAACAAAAAATGAGACTCTGATTAAGGAACCGTCAACTCTGTTGGATTCCTAGCATACGATTTCAGCGAGAGCACCCCTCACTCCTGGGTCCCATGCCTCAGAGGTTTCTTTATTCATCGATTTCGAGAACTAGGGTTTCGCCCAGTAAGAAATAATGCAACATTTGGATTAAGGGATTCAATTTATGAAATCATGTCTCGGGAGCAGATGGACAAAGTGGTCACCTAGTCCATGCCTAAACAATCTTGCATTTCCTTTCCTTTTCTTGCATTTCCATACCAACATGTCCCTAAATGGCTTGAGGAGGCGAGTTTCAACTCACGATAATATTCAAAATGGGACTCAGATGGGCGAACCGTCAGTGGCATTGGAGCCAGAGCACTGGGTTTTATTTAGTGGGGCCACTACGCTATCATTTCGTCAACCGAAGAACCGTTTGTTGGAGTATCTCCAACACTAGTGTTTTGCTCAATGAGGCATAGTGCAATTTCTAAAGAATAAGCCAATTTTCAAGAACAATATGTCTGGAATTTGTGGGTAGTGTAGTTGCGTGGACCTTGGACAAACAAACTTGTGGGAATTTACAGAACTTTGTTATGCTACTTAGTTTGGATTTTATGTCTTCGAACCAAATTGGCCACATGTCCCTAAATAACTTGAGGAGGCGAGTTGCAACTTGCAAACTCAAACCGAAACTCATATGGACGAATCATCATTTGCACTGCATCCAGAGCACCAAGTTTCAACTAGTGGGGCCCCTCTGCTATCATTCCATCGATCAGAAAACCATTTGTTGGAGTATCTCCGACACTAGTGTTTTGTTCAATTTGGCATAGTGTAATTTCTGAAGAGGATGTCGATTTTCAAGAACACTGTGTTGGGCATTTGTGGGTAGTGTATTCGCGTGGGCCTTGTCCAAATTGACTTGCGAGAGGTTATGGAACTCTGGTATTCTGTTCGGTTTGGATTTTATGCCCCTAGACCAAATTGGCCACATGTCCCTGAATGGCTTGATGAGGAGAACTACAAATCGTGATAAAACTCAAATCAAGACTCCGATGGACAAACCGTCAGTTGCATTGGATCTGGAGCACTGGGTTTGAAAAATTGGGGCCCCTCCGCTATCATTTCATCAACCGAAAAATCGTTTGTTGAAGTATCTACGAAACTAGGATTTTTCTCAATGAGGCATAGTGCCATTTCTGAAGAAGTCTATTTTCAAGAACATTGTGTCGGGCATTTTTGGGTAGTGTAGTCGCATGGGACTTGGCCAAAAAGACTTGCGAGAGCTTACAAAACACCATTATGCTGCTTGGTTTGTATTTTACGCCAACAGACCAAATTCACCACATGTCGCTGAATGATTCGAGGAGGTGAGTTGTAACACGCGATAAAACTAAAACTAGGACTCAGATGGATGAACTGTCAGTTGCATTAGATCTCGACCACCAGGTTTCATCTAGTGGGGCCCCTCCGCTATCATTTCGTTCACCGAAAAACTGTTTGTTGGAATATCTCCGGCACTAGGGTTTTGCTCAATGTGGCATAGTGTAATTTTTGAAGAGGAGATTGATTTTCAAGAACACGGTGTCAGGCATTTTCAGTTAGTGTAGTTGCATGGACCTTGGCCAAACAGACTTGCGTGAGATTACGAAACTCCGTTATGTTGCTAGGTTTGGATTTTATTCCCACGGACCAAATTGGCCACATGTACCTGAATGGCTTGATGAGGTGAGTTGAAACTCACAATAAAACTCAAACCGAGACTACGATGGATGAACCATTAGTTGCATTGGATCTGGAGCACCGGGTTTCATCCAGTGGGTCCCCTCTACAATCATTTCGTTGACCGATTTTTTTTTTGTTGGAGTATCTCTGGCACTAGGATTTTGCTCAATGAGGAATAACACAATTTTTGAAGAGGAGGTTGATTTTCAAGAACACTGTGTCAGGCGTTTGTGGGTATAGTATTCATGTGGGCCTTGACCAAACCAAATTGCCGGAGCTTACAGATCTCCTTTATGCTTCTCGGTTTGGATTTTATGCCCCCGAACCAAGTTGGCCACACATCCCTAAATGGCTTGAGGAGGCGAGTTGAAACTCACAATATAACTCAAACAGAGACTTGGATGGATGAATTTTCAGTTGAATTGGATCTGGAGCACCGAGTTTCAGCTAGTCAGGCCCCTCTGTTATCATTTCGTCGACCGAAAAACCATTTGTTGGAGTTTCTCTAGCACTAGGGTTTTGGTCAATGAGGCATAGTGCAATTTCTAAAGAGGAGGTCAATTTTCAAGAACTCTGTCTTGTGCGTTTGCGGGTAGTAAAGTCACATGGGCCTTGAAAAAAAAGACTAGCGGGAGATTATGAAACTTCGTTATGCTGCTCAGTTTGGATTTTATGCCCTCAGATCAAATTGGCCACATACCCATGAATGGCTTGAGGAGGCAAGTTGCAACTCGCGATAAAACTCAAACCGGGACTTGGATGGATGAACCGTCAGTTGAATTAGATCTAATGCACCGAGTTTTAGCTAGTGGGGCCCCTACATTGTCATTCCGTCAATCAAAAAACTATTTGTTGTAGTATCTTTGGTACTAGGGTTTTGCTTAGTGCTTATTACATATGTTTGACTTTTAACAAATTTTTAGGCTAGACATGGCATGGCAAGTGAAGGGATGCAAAGACAAGGCAAGGCAAATGAAGGCATGGCATGACAAGGAATTGAAAGAGAAGGCATGGAAAAGCATGGCATGGCATGAAAAGTGAAGGTGATGCAGGAGCATCTCTCCACCTCATTAGCGCCAGCAAGGCAATGCATCAACGCACTAGGAGGGAGTAGATCCTAAAGAAGGACATGCCAGTCCTTTCGGAAATCAACCTAAATTTAAAATTTTTCAATGTAATTAAATGCTTGAGGGCTCAGGAAAATATGAGTCATGTCTTTAAACAAGTTGAAGTTATTGTAAGATGTAATGCCACCTTTAATGGTTGACAGGTTGTTGGCTCTAGATTCAATTTGGACTAGATGCCCATTGAATGTAATTCAATGCAAATTCAATGTGAGTAGGTGGATGGAGGGAAGGATCAAGGAGCCCCTCTTTTGTAAAAGATCTTTGGTTTTCAAAATTCATTAGTGTCATGAGATTATTAGATGATTAGAGAATGAGAGAGAGAGAGGGGATGAAGTGTTGAAGACTCTGTAGCAATCCATCCTTTGTAAATCTAGTACAAAAGCATTCAGGTATAATACAAAAGTAGTTTTTCCTACATCTGAGGTGTTTGTATTTTTATATGTGTTGAATGGTTACTATCTGAATGTTTTTATGTATTCATTCATGTATGTTGTAGATGTATGCAAGTAGGTTACATTTGCAGGTTTAGATAGATTTCCCTATCTGTAGATTTCTGAGTAGTTATGGGCTCTTAGGCTTGTGCAAGGATTGCACACCAGACTATTGAAAATATGTGAAGCCGGTGCAAGGAGTGTACTTGAAATCTGTTGTGAGTTCTGAGAAAGAGCATGCTAGATGGGTACACATTCTCCATCCTCCATCCTTCTTCGGACTTAACACTGTCGGTACAACGCATGGACTCAAGCTTTCTGTGATCAAAACTTTGTCCATCAAATCTTGGACTTGCTTCTTAACCTCTTCATTCTCCTTCGACGTCAATCTGTACGTTGCTTTATTTGGTAAAATCGCTTCTGGTATAACATCAATATGATGGCTTATACTCCTGATGGATGGAAATGAACAAGGAAAATCGCCCACCACTATATCAACGAAATTCTCTAGCAGTTCCTAAATTTCCTCAGGTAGATCACTTATTGAAGTACTGGTCAAGATGACTCTAGGTTTTCTCACCACAACAAACTACATTTTCTTCTCTTTTTTGACTTCATCCAGAAGTTCGTTCCCACTCATGAGAAGTATAGTATTTCTTGTTTCTCCTTTCACCTTCTTGTCTTTAGTTGGCAACAACATATGCGTCCTACCATTCTTCTCCAAGGTGTAAGTGTTCTTTCTTCCATCATGAATAACATTTCTGTCATATTTCCAAGGTTTCCCCAACAAAAGATGACAAACATCCATGGGAATTAAATCACATAAAATCTCATCTCTATAACCCCCTATCTTAATTTCTACTAAACATTGTTTAGTGAATGTTACCTGATGTCCTTTTTGCAACCACAAAACTTTATATGGGCTTGGATGTGCAACTGTCTCCAATTCCAGCTTCACCATTTCTGTGGATACTAAATTATCTGTGCTTCCACTGTCAACTATCACCTTGCATACCCTGTCATTGGTTTTTCAAGTAGTCTTAAGCAAACTGTTCCTCTGGAATGGATTCTCCATATCTTTCTCTGGTCTTAAGAGATTTTTCCACATCATCAAGGATCTTCCACCTTCTGCATATTCTGCCTCAACATTTCTCCTCCGTGCCTATGAAATGTGAGCTTTGCCTTCTTTCTTTCTCTTGGGACATTCCCAAGATTTGTGTCTGATCTTTCCACAGACAAAACACTTTACTTCACCTCCTCTACCTCTTCCTCTTCCTCTTGCTCGAGGAAAAGTGTTCCTATCGGCATATTGTCTTCCTTGTGAACTTCCATCCCTTTCTGGGTGGTTATGAAGCTTCTTTTCTTCGTCCTTGGGTTTCTGTACTCTATCCTGGGCAACCGATTTGCCTCTGCTTTGACTTCTACCTATGCCCCTTTGACTTTGCTTTCAGGACAATTTCTCTTTAGCCTTCAGAGAAACCTGATAGGCATCTTCCACATTTCTGATTGCCATCATGCTCATATCATCCTGAATCTCATATCTCAAGCCATTCATATATCTGGCAACCTTTTCATCATCACTCTCACAATGACCAACTCTAATGTTTAACCTATAAAAATCCTCTGTATACTCCTTCACTGTCATCCCTTTCTGTCTCAAATTCTGTATTCTTCGAAACAGATTGATTTGATAATATCTGGGTATGAATTTGTCTTTCAACTTCACTACCATTCTATCCCAGCTCTTAATTCTTTTTTTGCCTTTACAACGCCTGTCAACTTGTAGTTCATCCCACCACAGTGCTGCATGTCCTTTCAACCTAGTGATAGCGTGCTTAACTTTCTTATCTTCTTCGACATATTCATAGTCGAAGTATTTATCTAGAGCTGTAAACCAATCTAGTAGCTCCTCAACGTCCAATTTGCCTTCATACATCGGGATGTCCAATTCTGACCCTGCACCCATTCTTGCAACAACTTTTAGCAAACATTCCTCTACAACATCCTCGACTACAGCTTCTTCGACTCCTTCTTTGTTCTCATTTTCAGCCTCACTGATATCTCTAGTATGAGGTGTTCATCTCTGTCTTGTTTCCATAGAATCTAATCGAGCACAAAGTTCTCTCATCTCCCTTTCCATAGCTGGATCATGCATAGTTCTCTCTGGACGTCTCCTTGGCGGCATTGTTTCAATATGTCCACGTAGAATTCAAATCACAACTGTCCTTTGTCTTCTCTTGCTTATAGAAAACAATAGTTGTAAGCTCTGATAACACCTGACGAAGAACCCCTACCTTGGCAAGGTCCGCTGACCTCTCTGTCTATGTATATTCAAACTCCTCGGAGCCGAAATGGCTCCTTGGTCCCCGCTGGAACCTTCAACACATAAAAACCACAGGTCCCCTTTTTCGAACTCCACCCGCGTGAACAAGCACTAGGCGCAAGATCTTGTCACGCGACCACCGGCGGTGACCACAAGCCTAACTAAAAGACTCTTTGCACTTCACGACCTCGGGTATTCTATTGCGAGTTGCTCTAACTCTTCCAACTCCCAAACTTTGAACTATATCTTAGCGATCACTAGCTCCTCCCTTTATCCTTTGCTGATGTGACCTCCAACTGCTACCTGTGTCTATCTTTCGAGCACTACGAGACTTTGCGTATCGAAACTCGTGAAGTAGCTCTCCCCCCTTCTCCTGAGGTTCGAACTCCCGACTTCACTCACCTCAGATCAACGGTCCGAGACTCCCATGATCCAATGGTCCAGATCTTATTTCGCGAATCTGAACTTCACGTTTCATGACTTTGGAAGTTGGCTTCCTTCTTCCTTCTATCTCCCAATTCTCGATTTCTCCTTCCCACGAAAAGGAATGAACGGTTCGATCTTCCCTTAGATCGATGGATTACAATCTCTCTTGAGCTTTTGAGTGTTGAATGACTCTCGACCCTTATCCTCCTCGTAGATTTATTGGATCCAACGACCCACGAATATCAGTGCTTCTCCCTCTGAGGATTTCTACCATCCGTCCGAGCTCTAAATGGCTCCTGGCCAAATAGCTCGACGTCAATCCTTCTGAGTTTGTTTCCACGAGGTGATTTAGATCCTCATCCTTACTTTTGAACTCTTCCAAGCCTCTATCCCTCTTGAGCTTGATTCTTTTTGCAAAATCACGTATTCTCGGGAATCTTGGGCGCACTCCTTGCAACCTTCATGAAAATCTTTGATTATCTGACAACTCCAACTTTGTGAGTTCTTTGCAATAGAAGTTCCTCAACCACTCACTTGGGTTGGAAAATTCTAAGACTCTCCTCATCCTGTGCACCACTTGTACGAATCTGTGCTATACTTGCACTTCTACTGGTATAAGTTAACACTATCTCTCCTGAGCTTTTTCTGAGGTAAAACTTAGAATCTTGTCGACGCACTCCTTACAGAATTTCATTGCACTCCTTGCGGACTTTCACTGCACTCCTTGCAGACTTTCATTGCACTCCTTACGGACTTTCACTGCACTCCTTGCAGGAATTTGTAGGAAGAGAAACAATTGAAACTTATACTCTTCTCACAGACTTCATACATTCAACATGAAATCACATACACACACACAACATTGAAACAAATGCATAACAAAGAATATAAACAAGCTGTAAACATACCATTCAATAGATACACCCAACAACCATAGTACACCAGACAATTGGATCAAAACATTCTTATATTAAATCAAGTGCTTCTATACATGGGATTCAATAGCAACAACTATTTGCTCATATGACTTCTATAACCTCTCTACTCTACAACAACTCTCCTATGCTCTCTCTTGCTCTACAACAATTACAATGAGAATGATACTACCAGACATACGAGGGAGTCTTCTTGAGTTTTCCCTCCTACTACTCTAAGCTATCTTATCGAATTAAAGACTACCATCTACTTTACATTTATTACAATAAATGTCCACAACCAACAGATGAGAGCAAACGCTCAAGATCTCTATTACAATCCCTAAAACATTAAAAGCAAATACAACGTTCCATCTATTACATAAATGGTTCTTCTTTTGAACTTCAAAAAATGTCTTCAAAATGCGCGCTGGCATATCTAGCTGTCCTCCACTCGTGTTTAGATGGCGATGCTCCTGCATCAAAATGGCTTGAGGACGTGAGTTGCAACTCACGATAACACTCAAACAGGGACTCAGATGGGCGAACCGTCAGTTGCATTGGATCCAGAGCACCAGGTTTTAGCTAATGGGGACACTACTATATCATTTCGTCAACTGACAAACCGTTTGTTGGAGTATCTCCAACACTAGTGTTTTTCTCAATGAGGCATAGTGCAATTTTTGAAGAGGAGGTCAATTTTCAAGAACACTGTGTTGGGAATTTGTGGGTAGTGTAGTCGTGTGGGCCTTGGCCAAACAAACTTGCGAGAGTTTACAAAACTCCATTATGCTACTTAGATTGGATTTTATGCCACCGGACCAAATTGGCCACATGTCCCTAAATGTCTTGAGGAGGCAAGTTGCAACTCACGATAAAAATCAAATCGAGACTCAGACGGATGAATCATTAATTTCACTGCATCCAGAGCACCAGGTTTCAACTAGTGAGGCCCCTCCGCTATCATTCCGTCGACCAGAAAACCGTTTGTTGGAGTATCTCCGACACTAGTGTTTTGTTCAATGAGACATAGTACAATTTCTGAAGAGGAGGTTGATTTTCAAGAACAATGTGTTGGGAATTTGTGGGTAGTGTATTCATGTGGGAATTGGCCAAACAGACTTCCAGGAGGTTACGAAACTCTATTATTCTTCTCGGTTTGGATTCTATGCCCTGGACCAAATCGGGACTCGGATGGATGAACCATTAGTTGCATTAGATCCAGAGCACTGGGTTTCATCTAGTGGGGTCCTTCCACTATTATTCTGTCAACCGGAAAACCGTTTGTTGGAGTATCTCCAGCACTAGGTTTCCGCTCCATGATGCATAGTGTCATTTCTGAAGAGGAGGTCGATTTTCAAGAACATTGTGTCAGGTGTTTTTGGGTAGTGTAGTTGCCTAGGCCTTGGCTGAACAGACTTGCAGGAGCTTATAGAACTCTGTTATGCTACTCGGTTTGGATCTTATGCCCCAGACCAAATTGACCACATGTTCCTGAATGGCTCAAGGAGGCGAGTTGAAACTCGCGATAAAACTCAAACCGAGACTCGGATGGACGAACCGTCATCTGTGTTGGATCTAGGCACTGGGTTTCAGCTAGTGGGTCCCCTCCGCTATCATTCCGTTGACCGAAAAACCATTTGTTGGAGTATATTTGGTAGTAGGGTTTTGCTCAATGTGGCATAGAGCAGTTTCTAAAGAGGAGGTCGATTTTCAAGAACATTATATCGGGCGTTTATGGGTAGTGTAGTCGCATGGGCTTGGCCAAAAAGACTTGCGGGAGCTTACGAAACTCTGTTATGTTGCTCGGTTTGGATTTTATGCCCCTGGACCAAATTGGCCACATGTCCTTGAATGACTTGAAGAGGCGAGTTGCAACTCACGCTAAAACTCAAACCGAGACTCAGATGGATGAACTGTCAGTTGCATTGGATCCGAAACATCGGGTTTCATCTAGTGGGCCCCCTCCACTATCATTCTGTTCACTGAAAAATCGTTTGTTGGAGTATCTCTGACACTAGGGTTTT
>SNQJ01S0234103.1:0-13991 GCA_010110895.2 Picea sitchensis
AGCAATAGTAAAACATCCTGTCATCAATCATGACGCATCATCATCAAGGTTAAGTGGTTCATCATCATAAAAATCCAGATCACTTGCGAGCAAGTGTCCCCAAAGAATAAGTTTTGTCAGTGCGCCGGAGCGGGATGTTACAGATTCTGAGACAAACTGAGGGTATGGGCGACATGCAAAGTCAAGAGTTCTGACGAATGGCTGACACAGGTTCAAAGACATCCTTTTAACAAGAGCATGAGACATATGGAAGACTCTGGGAGAATAGACCCAATGATTAAACCATGAGATGCAAAAGGCATCCATAAAAATCTCCATAGGGACTGGAAGAGTAACCAGTCAAGGGAGTAAACTCTTTGTAATGATTTGAAATTCCTAAGGTCATGTTAAACCCAAATCTATGATGAAAAGTGGACTCAATAATTTTATGTTCTATTCAAAGGCGACACGATTGTTGCTAATATAAGATAATATTTATTTATCGCTTGTATTTTTTTGGGTTTTCATGGTCAAATGAATGCTATGATATAGAGGAGGAAACGAGTGTCGCAAGTAAGAAAAATTAGATCCAGCAGTGGAACATACCTATGCTCGATGCAAGGAGGTGCATGCGGAAGATGGACACTCAGGGGAATGTTCCCTTATGGGTATAGGTTATCAAGTTTCAAAGGATATAAATGAGGCTCTTCTTGGTTGAGGATGAAAAACTGTTGAGGAAAATGATTTATAACGCAAAGCAAGAAATGACAATAGGCTCAATACTGCAAGAAAGGACATGAGATGCAATCATAAATTAACACCAAAAAATGCACTTTTTCATAATCTTAGTCTACTTGGTTTTAAAAAGGGATAAAATTTTACCAAATATACGTCCTTTCAAATCCAATTTACGAGTGTGAAAGAGACAAGTTCACTCGACAATCTTTTTGCTTTTTGAAAATGAGTCGAAAAAGAGCTTAAATCAAACTCACTTGGGAGTCCTCTAGGTATAGGTCAACACAGTTATGAGTAATAAATCAGGTTCAACATAAAGTCATGTATTATCTATAAGGGACTCTCATTCCTACGGAAAAAGCCTCTGCATGGGCACCAAATGAAGAAGAGGATGTAACTAGGGTACCCATGTTTTGTAAGTCTCTACCATTTGATAATGACATGCCTTGTAGCAGATGGAGAGTTCTGTGTCACTAAAAAATGGCTTCGTACCTAAGGCATATGAGTGACAGTTATAGGACAATGCAAGTGTGCATGATAGAATGGATACCTATTCTATATGTTTGGTAGCGAAAATACATGTCTTTAGTTACTAACAGTCGACATAATGCTAAAAACCGCAAGAATCCCTCGCGAAAACTACAAAAAACAACTCAATCCATTGTTGTATTAGTCCATTAGGATAAAATACTATCCAAAACTATGTAAAGTGGGTAAAAATTGCTATAAATAGTAATAAAAACCAATTTTTTTTATGTCATTTGATTTTTTTACCCAAATAGTGGATTTTGGACCAAATTACCTCCAATCTTCAACTAGTGATTGTGGGAGTGACAAATGACAAAATCAGTGACCATATGGACCAGGTAATTCCTCTTCCCCTCCTTTTTTTTTCTAGTGGATTACATTTTGTATTTAGGTTTAACTTTTTAAGTTGTCTAGGGCGCAAATAAAAAGTTTAGGTGTACGTGGGCTACCATTCATTGGGTCACGTATACGAGTGATTATACGTGGTTTTCTAAAAGACAACTAGTGTATACTCAACCCTATATGCGACTGTGAATGCTGCAACCCGTTTATATGTTCGTAAACAAAGTTTTTGATGGTTGCTAACTCAAAAAGTGATGTTTCTCTAGCAAGATAGTGCTAGAGTGGAGGGAAATGGAACATGCAGAGGTAGATGCCACTGTGGAAAGAGATATGGGGGCCCAAATGGCATTGAAAATATTTGGGTTGTATAATTTTTGGGAACTCAAAGGGATGAGGGCCCAAGTGAGGTTTCTACAGTTGCTTGTGGATTGTTGGGATCCATACAGTGAGAGCTTCAACCTTGATGGGAAACCATTTAGGATTGAAGTCGAGGATATTTATTTCTTGACGGGGTTGTCGCGTTGAGGTGAGGTGGTGAACCTACAATCCTAGGGAGATGGGAGCATTATGAAGATAGAATAATAAATAGAAGCTCATTCCATTGCAGGGGCTAAGAAAGTCGGGAGTCAACTCCCCATCCAAGCGATAAAAAATCTAATCCTCAATATTGTTGTCCTTTTTTTGACCCATATCACAGGATCGACTTGGTTGCACTAGGCATTAAGGCCGCTTATGTTCTACTCCGCAGAGTGTTTGAGACCCATGGTGTATGATTGGTGCACCTCGCTACTGGCTAATATGAAGAGCTAGTTGACAGAATGCAAACAAGGTGATACGAGGAACTTTGGGTGAGCCATATTGTGAGCAACTTTGGGTAATTTGGTCCAAAATCCACTATATGGGTAACTGTTGTTCAACCGAAATACTACTAACTCAGAATCTAGGAGAACCTCCAAAGAGAGAATACCATGTGAAATGGCATCGCTCAGACGTTCTATAACGACGCTATATTTGGCCACATTGTTCATTGATGGACCTAGGCATACACCACTTGAAGACACCAGCAGACCCCTGGGTGAGTAAACGACCCAAGCGGTAGAAGCCAAGTCATGTGTTCGATGAATGGATCTTTCTGCAAATCCTAAGTAGACTGAAGACTTCGTTGACATCTGTCAACTAAGGGAAAAATCGATGAGAAAGATGAAGAAATAAAGGGAAAAGATATATACACTAAATTACATTAGTATACAAAGAGTTACGCCCAAGCTTGGGCTCAAACATAATATATTTTCAAGTAGAGCCCATTCTTGGGCTTGACCAACATCTTCCCTTCATAATATTCTAATTAATAGGCTCCTTTTTCAAAGACACATCACACGATATAGGGACTGTGCCACATGGGTTTGAACTTGCCTGCCCCCAACAATTATTTATCTTGATCATATAAAAAGAACCAAGTCACCTTCAGTGTACAACCGAGGACATATAGACTTATCGTATTGGAACTTAACAGGTCTTTTATTCTCTTTGATAGACGTAGAGGCGTCTCAACGCTGCTCATCAAGGCTCTCTAGGTGTGCGAGGCGTCACTCAGGATCGAAAATGTTAGGTAGGAGCGCAACTGCCAATATGAGAGAAGGCATTTCACATTCAATAGGTAAGATCGACTCCACACCGTGTACTAACTGGAAAGGAGAAAATATAGTGGCATTCTTGATAGAGGTTCAGTGTGCCCAAAGTGTGGGATATAGTATAATATTCTAGGCAGATTTGTTCTAGCTGAAAGTTTTCTGCAAAATGGTCTTTAGAGACTTGTTGATGACCTCTACATTTCCATTTGCCTAAGGGTATTAAGGGGAAGAATTTCCATGCTTAAATAACATCTTGGATGTTATATTTTCCATCATTTCATTGTGAAAGTGACTCACATGATCAATGACAATCTCACTCAGGATTCCAAGCCTGGCGATAATTTGATTGAATACAAAGAAGGCGAAAGTCTTCTCATAGGATTTAACTGTAGGCATGGCCTAGACCCACTTAGTAAAGTAGTCTACAACCACAATAATGTGTTGATTCCCCCTAGGTCAAGTTGTGTTTCTATCCACAAAGTCCACCCCCAAGTTAGTGAAGGGACTGATGCTAATGACTGGGTGGAGAGGGGTTGGATGCGGGCGCATTTTCCGAGTGAACACTTGGAAGGGGTGACACTTATTAACCACTTCAATGAAATCTTTAAAATAGATGGCCCAAAATAATCAACTCACAAAATTTTCTGGGTTGTCGCGAGCCCAGATAGATGACCACCACAAGCCCCACTGTGGAAATCATTTCAAAATGACTTGGCTTCTTTCCGAGTTAAACAATGACACATGATATTTTCTATTCCTCAACGATATAGAGTGTCTCTAGTGATAAGTTAATTCTTAGCTTGGTATCATACACGTCGTTGGTCATCTTGTGAGAGATGTTGAGGGAACCTCAAAGTTTCAATATAGAGAACAATTTCTCCATACCAGGGGTCAGATGATGAGACAAGGAAAATGTGTTCATCGGCAAAAGAATCAACATGAATAAAATCCTTGTCCAATCGTGGGAAGTCAGATATTAACTTTTCAAATACTATTGATTTATTGGATTTCCCAGAAGCTAAATCGAGATCGAATTCTTGTAAAATAACAATCCATTTATTGTATTTTCCCCCTATGATATGCCTGGTAAGGACGTATTGAATTGGATTGACATCGAAAACCACAGTAGTTTTACAAAGAAATATTTAATGGCATAATCGTTGAACTGCGTGGATGATAGCCAAAGATATCTTTTCAATGTGAGAATATTTGAGCTCAGGACTGACTAAGTTTTGACTAAGATAGTAGATGACGTTCTCGTGGAGCTCATCATCCTTCTGAACCAAAAAAATACCAATCATCTCTTCGGACGCGATGACATAAAGTAGGTAATCTCTACTGTAGTCTAGAGACTTCAGTAGAGGCATTGATACCAAGGATTTCTTCAAAGCATCGAAGGACTCTTGGGCTCACTCATCCCAGATAAAAGGGGTGTCGTTCTTGAAAAGACGCATGAAACCCTTAGTAATATTGGCATAGTTTACTATAAATCAATGTAAAAAGTTAGCTTTCCCTTGTAAACCTTGAATTTGTCGAATAGTGCATGGAGGAGGAAATTGAAGTATTGCCTCAACCTTTAATGGATCTACCATGATGCCGGTATCAGAGACTAAAAATCCTAGAATACGTCCATACCTAATGCAAAAGATGCATTTATGAGGGTTCAACTGAATTCTATAATGACTCCATCTTTCAAAAACTAGACGATGGTGCTTAGGGTGATCCACTCTCTTATGAGAGTGAGAAGCAATATCGTCAAGATAAGCTTCGACTTTATGATTAAGATCACAAAATGTGAAGGTCATAGCGCGTTGGAAGGTTGCTCCAACATTTTTACGGCTGAAAGGAATCTTCCAGTATGGGAAAGTACCCCAAGGAAAAATAAATATCGTCTTATGTTGATCCTCAGGTTTAATTTGAATTTGGTTATACCCTAAAAAATAATCCATAAAAGAAAACACTTTGCTTCCTGCACACTCATCAAGAATCCGATCGATGAAAGGTGTCGGGAAGTTGTCTTTAGGACAGGCTTTGTTTAGGTCATGAAAGTCCATGCATAAATGGATGGTTCCTTTCTTCTTATTTACAGGAACAAGATTGGATACACATTCAGTCAAGGGAACCAGGTAGATAAATCCAGCATTAATCATTTTCTCTACCTCTACTTTAATAGTAGGGGCCTTCCAAGTATTGATATCTCTAAGATGTTGTCGAAAATGCTTAGCATTCAGGTAATCTTTAATCACATGTTCGACAATTCATGGTTCAATTTTTGGCATCTCTTCATATGACCAAGAAAATACATCTCATAATTCCTTGAAGAGCTCGTTGTATATCAGGATTTCTTCTGGCGAACAATCCACACTGATGTGTATATTTTAAATCTTGACAGGGGTACGAGAGATATCAATCGTGACGGTAGGAAAGATATTCTCCATATTTCCTTTGGCATAAATGTCGTGTGTATCAAGATTTGTTAAATTATGAGCTTGATTTCTTATGAAGATTGATTCTTTTATTTTCTTCAACACTTTGATTCGAGCTTAATACACTTCAACTATACCAAATCATAATCGAATAGCAATAACTATGTAGATGAGTAAAAATGCACATCAACAACACATATACCCTAGGGAAAACCTGTATAGGGAGAAAAACCTCAACAAACGATATTCCTTTATTGCATTAATAACGTAAGATCACTTACAAATATCCACCGTGAATGTTCTTCTCTTAAAGAGATTTCCAAGATGACTCTGACCTAACAAAGACCTAAAATACCTTGCTGAAATACACCTCTGATATGTTGCCTCTATTGTTGATATACAACATTGATATGTTTCTTTGGTATGTTGCCTCTTTATCACTCATATGTGCCTCTATTTATTCACCCTTAACCTCCATATCAAAATTGTTTTGAAGACAGGGGTCGACCTATGCTTATATAGGCTGAAGAGGAGAAGAGGAGAGGCTCGAAATAGTAACTTGTTTGCATGATTTAATCATAACTCAACTTCATACTTTAGTTCAAACTTAGAACTAGACTTGATACTAGCATAATCTAGTCCGAAAATAGAATTAGACTTGTGACTTCAGTTACAACTCAGCATTACACTTTAGCTCGAAAATAGAACTAGACTTGAGACTAGTATACTTTAGTTCGAAAATAGAACTAGACTTGAGACTTCAGTTACAACTCAACAATACACGTTTGTTCGAAAATAGAACTATATTTAAGACTTTAGTTCTAAAATATAAGTAGACTTAAGACTTCAATTACAGCTCAACATTACACTTTAGTTCTAAAATAGAACTAGACTTGAGACTTCAGTTACAACTCAGCATTACACTTTAGTTCTAAACTAGAACTAGACTTGAGACTTCAGTTACAATTGAGCATTACACTTTAGTTCTAAAATAGAACTAGACTTGAGACTTTAATTACAACTGAGCATTACACTTTAGTTCTAAAATAGAACTAGACTTGACACTTCAGTTACAACTCGAGTCTTTACAAGGAAATTCAAAATTCTCTTCATGGTGGATAATGTTACACATGCCAATGCACTAGATTAGTACATTTGTATCATTTTCAATATTAGAAATATTTTTTGCTAGATTCAACCTAATGTTTGATAGATTCCTTGAATTTTTCTCATATCTCACAAGGATTTACTAGGCTCACAGAGGTTGTATGTTCCCCCTAAATTTTTCACTAGTCTGTCTATGCTCACAGAGGTTGCATGTTCCCCCTGACTTTTGCACTAGACTATCTATGCTCATAGAGGTTGTACATTCCCCCTGACTTTTTCATTAGACTCACATAGCATCTTGTTCATCCTGAATTTTGGTTTGACTCACAGAGGTTGTACGTTCTCCCTGTCTTTTTTCAATACCTCACAAGACTGGTTGATTCTCCAAATATCCCTGGTTAGCCTCGGGGTGGCCCATATGGCCTCTCATTGGAGAATGACTGTCGATGCTACCAAATTTAATACTCCCTCTGAGAGAGGGAGTCATTCTCAGTCACACCAAGATTTCCTCTCAGTTTCACAAATTGTCTCGAGGTCAGAGGCTTGGTCAAGATATTAACTACCTTCTCACTCGTGGCTATGTACTGTAACTTTACATTTTTTCTCTAGACCAAGTCTTGGATGTAGTGGTACCTCATGTCAATATGTTTTGACCTATCATGAAATACCAGGTTCTATGTCAATTTCATGCAACTTTGATTATCACGATGAACCACCGTCATCTCGAGCTTGTCACCAAACAACCCATAAACCAATTTTCTGAGCCATACTACTTCCTTTCTAGCATCACTTGTTGCAATGTAATCAACCTCTGTTGTACTCCATGAAATAGATCCTTTCTTCCATCTTGACCAAGAGATCATAGTGGATCCTAAATTGAAGTAGTATCTGAAAGTACTCTTATGATCCACTAGGCTTCCTGCCCAGTCAGCATGTGCATATCCATGTAGAAATAAACCACCACTGGATCTATATCTCAGACTATAAGTAATGGTCCCTCTGAGATATTTCAACATGTGCTTTGCTGCTACCCAGTGTCTCTGTCTCGGTTCAGTCATGAACTGACTCATTGCAATCATTGCATAGCATATATCTGGCCTTGTGTGGATAATGTACATCAATGATCCAATCATATGCCTATACATGGTGAGATCCACCAAATCTGAACCTATATCAGAATCATGCAACTTCCTCAGGTTGGTAACCATCGAAGTAGACATGGAATTTCAATCCATCATACCAAACCTCTTTAGTACATCCACTGTGTATTTTCCTTGTCCCAGAAATATATCGCCCTATATTTTCCACACTTCCAATACTAAGAAGTAATGCATCAAGCCTAAGTCTTTCATCTCGAATTCTGAGGTTATCTCCCTCTTACACCAGGCTATTAACCCTTCATACAATGTTATAAATAGATCACAGACATATAGGATTAGTGTAACAGGTTGGTTACCTATTACCTTGAAGTACAAATTTGCATCAACATCATGTTTATAAAAGCCCGAGATTTTAAGAAAGCCATCAATCCTTTCATACCAAACTCTGGGAGCCTTCTTAAGACTATACAAGGCCTTCCTTATCTTGCATACATGAGTGTCTTTGTTATGTACTACAAAACCATATGGTTGTTCCAAAAGGACCTCTTGTTCAATCTTTCCATTCAAGAATGTTGTGTTTACATCCATCTAATGTAGCTTCCAACCAAGAACGAGAGCTAAATCAATAATAGTTCGAATGGAGGTATACTTGGCTACAAGGGAAAAAGTCTCTTCGTAGTCAATTCCTTATTTCTGGGTGAATCCTCTGGCTACAAATATTTCTTTGAATTTTTCAACACTTGCATGAGCTGCATGTTTGATATTATAGATCCATTTGGAAGAAACCACTGATTTGTCATTTGGCCTTGGCACAATGTCCCAAACATTGTTCTTTATAATAGACCTATATTCCTCAAGCATGGAATCCTTCCATACTTGTAATTTATATTCTTCTTCAAATGAAGAAGGTTCAACATCACTAATTTTTCTCATGAGTGCAACATAGCCTCCAAACCTATGAGGCCTCTTCGTTTCCCTGAAAGTTTCTTTGGGAGAAACTTTCCTTTCTGCTTCCTACACTGTTTCTTTAAGATATCATGGATTCCTTTTGGCTAGAGGTTCTTCAGGAGTTCTTTATAACACTTCAGCAGGTTCTACGGGCTCATTACTTGGCCCTTCATGAGGTTCCTCCCCCTGATCATCTGACTCTTTATTTTCAGAAGAGGGTGAAGCTGGTTGCACTGCTTCTAATTCCTACTGAAGTTTTCTAGATATCTTAAATGTAGCTTCCTCATGGAAAGTCACATCCCTTCTTACCTCTATTTTCCTTTGACCTAGTACATAAATCCTGAAATCCTTGGATTTCTCACTGTACCCCACAAGAACCCCTTTCTTGCCTGTGGGTTCCATCTTTTTCCTCTTTTCTTTAGGGACATGAATATACACAGGACACCCAAATACACTTAGATTCCCTACTTCAGGTTTGATCCCTGAGAAGATGGGATAAATAGAAAACATTGTAACAAACTCCTCCAATGGGTAGGAACACCTCAATCAATGCAATTCCATCCATTATGGCACGGCCCCAACGGTCTAATGGAGATCTTTCTGGCCATAATTGCGGTTTGATCCATTCTAGAGTGTTGGGATAATGGTCGAGATGCCTCCAATGGTCATATTTATTTTCTATGGCGAAGTACCAATCTTCGTTGTTCTGATATCTCGGGGAAGTTCCAATTCTGCAAACCTTCCTTCTATGAAGTACTCCCTGGAACTTCCTGTAATTTTTCTAACTTTTCTTTCTTCTTGCTGAGAGTTTTGGATTTCTTTCCTGTAATTTGAGTCACTGGTTTCCTCTTTTCATAATTGTTCTTATCTCTGCTTGGCATACTAACTTTTCACTACTGCGGGTTGTTCAAGGGTCCTGAGAGTAACACTTCTTCTCTTTATTGGGTAGGTGCTCTACTCTCTTGTACAAATAGGTGCCTGAAGTCTTCCTGTGTTCTTTCAGCTTCAACATCCAGATCTCTAGTCCTTAGTAGATTCAATTGGTTCTCTTGTTATTTAAGTAAGTGCATTATTCTCATAGCCATGAAATCCCTTAGTTCTTGATTTTTCTATTCTAGATCCTCCTCTTCTTGTTTCCTTCATATCTGATCTTTCTCAATCTAGGTTTTTCATAGAAAAATAGAAAATGGAGCATTATTCTCAACAAATTTAACGATCTCAAATTATTCTTCTGTTGAAGTTCCGTGATAACTCATAGATATCTGGGTAATTCTTCCACAAAGGGTTATCAACTTTCCTCTAAATAATCCTATTCCTCCTAATGAGGGAACCATAGCAGGCTTTCCAAAAATTTCCCAATTTCTTTCTGTCATGATATTCATCTAGGTTTCTTCATCCAGAACACAGTATATGTCGAAGTCTCCTATTCTTTTTTATATGCACTCCTTCTCTTTTAATATCTCTGATAAGTTGATATATCTATGATCATTCAGGGTTTCTTTCAACTGTAATAATATAGTCTTTGATTCTTTCTATGGTTCTATCATATCTTTAGTTTCTCTACCTGTCTCATATTTATCTTTTCAACTTTAGAAATCATTCTAGGGAAATACAAACCTTCATGGTCCATAACTTTACAACAAAGACAACTAGGACCTCTACGAGGGAATTCCTTAGCAATATGTCCTAGTCTTCTGCAACTATAGCAAAGAGTTAATCCCATCTTTGTTTTAAATGATCCCCAACCTTTCATGTAATGCGCACTGGGATCACAATAATTAACTTGCAAAAAATTTGGTCTAGGATATTGCATCCATTTATTAGTCCAAACATTCTTTTTGTGCATAAGAATAACATATATTTCACTATTCTTATCAGATATACTCATATCCGATCTTCTTTCTTCTAGATGTGCACTAGTTTTCAAAATAGGAAAAAATCTATTAGACATACCTAGATCAATTCTTTTGAAACAAAAATTTTCACCTATATTAACTTTTTAAGAGAATAAAGCTTTAAGATCTTACCTCTTTCAGATCTAATTCCTTTCTTAGCACAGAGCTTCATAGTGAAGTAGAATACTACGCACAGGTCCTAGTTCCCAACAATCATAGTTTTAGGTCCCGACAATAGAACCATTCGTTGGCATAGGGGCAGACCCAAGGTTCAATGCTTCAAAAATGCACCAACAGAACCCTAACTACCGACCCTTTCGGCAACACCTATGAAGCAGATGAAGTCTCACCCGAGGTAGAGGAAGAGGTGGTTGTAGGACTCAAGTGTCTGCAACCTATATGGGACACATATCTATGATTACAACACTTAACAAAGCACTTAGTAGTTAACATTCATAAGTATTTAACCCTTATTCAAATCGCAAGTGGAAACCCTAGTTACAGTGAAGCACAGTATTTAATAAGATCTAATACATCCAAGAATTTATCATATAGAAATAGGTCATATCTAGCATTCATTAACAATACTAAGAAATAATCTACTATATCATATTCATCTAACATATATCACTACACTAAGCATAAATCACATCAATAACATAACAACTATAATGCACAAAGAAACCACAACATAGGATATACGTGGTTCACCCTAGTGTGGGGCTACATCCACCAAATCTTCTCTTTCTTTATTGTCTTCCTTCAATCTTCTACAAGCATGGAGCCATAAGAACCCACTCCGCATAAGACATGAGATCTGCATGCACCTCTCCATACCCTCCTTCCCCAAGCTAGGTTCAAGAACAAATACTTCTTACAATCTTCACACAAGATTCTTACAATCACTTGCACTTAGCTCTGCAATTTCTTAACAAAGAGTATGAACAAAGCATCCACAACTGTTCACACTTACCTCATCAACCACATTACACATATATGTCTCTCTTACTTATATCATCTAGATTTCTTTTTATACATTACAAAAGGGCCTAAACATGGGTAGACCCATGGGTCGACATCCCATACTTGTTACATAAACCCTAAACCCAGAAATTCCCTAATAAGTGGTTGAGATCCCACGATCTCCGCTTCTCCTTGCGTTCCGCCTTTGACTAGCCTGTCAAAGTCCCAAAATTGGTCAAACATGACCAAGGTCATCCAAAACTTGGCCAAGGGCCAACAGGCCCCAACAATCACCTATGACTCGTCCTGAGTCACTATGGTCTGGGTAACTCTTCCTCAAATGCCTCGACCTGTTTCTTTGCCAGAACCTCCTGCTTGAATAATTCTTGAATAACCTTCTCCTTCACAGATTCTTCCAAGCAATGTTCCACTATGGTGACCACTTGTTCCAGTTCTGCACCTCTTCCTTCAATTTCCTCAAAAAGTATGCAAGCTGCATCCTGCAATAGCTGGAGTCGTTGAGTCACTTCCATGAACTTACTCTGTATGGCATGTATTTGTTTCTAAACCATGCATTGTTCTTGGGATCATTTCATCCTCTCGACCACTGATATTGGCTTCAACTGTGCTTGCATCGTTTTTGTTTGTTGCTTGGCCTCCTGAAACTATGAATCAAGCATACTTAGTTCAGGGTCCTCTATAAGGTGCTCGTAAGTTTTCACACTTTGAATAATGAGCTGTTTACATTCTAAGGCCAATGCCTTGATTCTCTGGAATGAGCTTTGGGCAGTTTCTTCTCTCTGGTCTCACACTTCCTATGGAGTGCTTGGCACTACTTGTAACTCCAATTATTCTATCCTTTGTTGGAGGTGCTGAATGGATTCAAAAATCTTCCCTACTTGGATTTCCACTTGGTCTTATTCCATCTTTTCTAATCCCTTCACAGAAAAAAGTTCTCTAGTGACTGTTTCTTTAACTCCAATCTTCTATGTGAGCAGTTGTTCCTTCTTTTTCTAGATCTCTTCTCTATCCTTTGCAAAATTGGCTTGGATGTCAAGCCCTAATATTGGCTCGTTACCCATTAATTGGGGCATATTATATTAGTAATGTTATTTTATTTATGTCGGCTTTAGGCTATTAGTTGTAATTGAACCTCCTAGTCTCCTATATATACCAAGGAGACATTTTCATTTTGAATCATCTTGTACTTGAACATTTAAGTGGGGTAAAAGAAGGTTTCCCCCTCGAAGAGGCTTATTATCTGAAATTATCTCTTTTTCAAGGCGTTGAGTACTTTTTTTGAGGTTTTTCTATGCTATATTGGTATTTGTTTCTTAACATATGGTATCAGAGCTCAAGGTCTTGGGGTTTCGCTACTACATCCGAGAGACCTTGGAAATTTTTCTGTAACGTTTTTTCTATAGTGTTTCAGAAGAAACGGCTTGGACTATATTTAGTAGATGGATCAAGGTACTTTTTGTTCAAAATTAATCTCCCGAGGTCTTATAATTTCAGAGATACAACCTATACAAGAAAGGGTTCTGGAATCATCCTAAAATGAGTCATTGCGGAATTTTCGCTATAAAAACGTTTTTGTAACATTTCAGACCCTTCACTTTGGAGGCTATTTATATAAATTAGTAAGGTATTTGTGGTAAAATGTTCAGCTTCTGGGTCATCTGAAATTTGTAAATACACCCTGTGTAAGATAGGGTATCTGACTAGTCCTATTGACTAGTCTCAAGAAGGTGTTCCAGGTAAAACAATCATAACCTGTTCCTAGAGTATCCAAATTGAGTGGGAATGGTTTCATTGGATCGTGGACAGTCTGTAGTATTTCTGGTGTGATTTTCAAAATTTAATATCAATTATTTTGTGCAGGGCATGCTATACAAGTGAGATCTCCTGGAAAGGAAAAAAATCGGCAAGTTGTGGGGAAGTTACTGTAAATTCCACTTGGCACATCCAATTTTTATAAGACCTATGGCATTGTAGAGAAGAAATATCAGAGAACTACATAAAATAAAGTTTCATACCCAGAAGGGATAAAACTTGGGAGATACAATAGAAGAAATATTTTCTAGAAGAACCACCTCAAAATCAAGGTTCAAAAGTGATACTTGGCCAACATGCCACCAAAAAAGGGAACTTCTACACCAACTAAGCCTCTAGAAAATCCTTCTTGGACTCTTGATGAAGGTGAAGAAATGCGTAGGGACATAAATGAACTACAAAATAAGATGGATTAAATGGAGGCTAAGTTGGATACTAAGATGGATTCAATGGAAGCTAAGTTGGATACTAAGATGGATGGTTTAAAAGGGGAGATCATGGAAG
>SNQJ01S0234104.1:0-13991 GCA_010110895.2 Picea sitchensis
GGAACATAAAGAATTTCATCAATATGAAAGATATTACCTGATTGAAGTTGGAAAGAAGCAGATCCAAAACCTTTTATGTCATAAGTACCATCATCACTCAGTTCCACCTTTACGTTGAATTTCTTGTCCCGATAGTTTGCAAGATTGTGTTTGAAACCTGTCATGTGTTTGGAAGCACCGCTATCCATTAACCAAATCTCCTCCGACTTGGTTATGGTGCCAGAAAGAGTTGAGATGAGATAATATTATTTATGTTGTTCTTGCTCTTTGGTGGCAGCCCTGGTTTGTTTCTTTGAGGTTAATGTTGAGGTTTAGCCTCTTCAGTAGCAACTGAGGCTTGGAAATTTCCTTTTGTTTTCTGTTGAGAGGGAGGATTCCTGCAATCTCTTGCATAATGTCCTAGCTTATTGCAGTTAAAACATTTTACTTTAGATAAATGAGGATCAAGATGAGATAACTTACCTTGAGGTTTCTTACCTTTGCCTTTAGATTTAGGGAACTTCTTCCATTTCTTGGATTTTGCTGCAAGGGCATGATCTCTTAGAATTGAATGATCATTTCTATTGTTGATTCTTCCTTCTTCTTCTAAGCATTCATGCCACAATATTTCAAAATTAGGTTGGGCTTCTCTTCCATTGACTGATTAGAGAAAAACTCCCCATGACTCAGGGAGTCCATCAACTGCAGTTTGCACAAGGTCATCATCATCCACAACAACTCCTATTGTTATAAGTTGATCTCTGGTTTGAGCAATCTTGGAGAATAAGGTAGAAATTGATTCATCTTTTCCCATCCTCAAAGTACGTAATTGTTTCTTCAATATTTTTTTATGATTTGGTGCCTTCTTTTCATAGAGTTTTTCCAAAGCATCAAAACAATATTTGGCAATCCTTAGATAACCAATGATGGGCATCATGTTGTCCTTAAAATAATCAAAATGATTCTTTTAGCCTTGGTTTCTTTCTGTATGATGCCCTGGCTATGTTTGAAGTGGGTTCTTCAATTACCCTGGTGATCAGCTCTTCTAGATATTCTCTTCAAGAATGTTAACTATTATGCATTTCCAAGCATTGAAGTTGGAGGCCCCTATAATTTTGTCTTCAAATTTAACTGAAGATGAGGCCATGTTGAGATCTGGATCAGTTTAATAAAGAGATTTTTTTTATCTACAAAACAACCCTAACAATATGGATCTATGCAGGCTCAACTCTGCACTCCTTGAGCTCTTTTCACGCCCTAAACTCAGATACCATGTTAGAATTAGGGAAAGAAACAAAAAATACACTTTCTTTAAATTTTTCTGTTAGTTAGATCAGCAAGAGCATAATAGATCTAAATAAAACTCAAAACAGAAATGTAAAGTAAAACTGTGGATCTAAAACATCAAGTATTTCTGAATAAGCAAAACTTAGATCATGTTTGGCTTAGACTATCTCTTGGCTAGGGTATGGACTATCTGATCAGCTCTTGTTGG
Organism: Picea sitchensis; assembly: GCA_010110895.2. Taxonomy (NCBI): domain Eukaryota; kingdom Viridiplantae; phylum Streptophyta; class Pinopsida; order Pinales; family Pinaceae; genus Picea; species Picea sitchensis. Next base: position 1,475 of record SNQJ01S0234104.1, read on the forward strand.
TGCGATATCCTTTGGAAAGGTGCACTACCCTTTGTTTGGCTATCTAGCCTAGGGTTTGCTTCCGAAATGATTCTCTATCAAGGTTAAGGTGCTCGAAGGGTGGCTTCGGCCTATGGTTAGGTGACAATGGAATTTTCAATGGTAAAATGATCACACATCTTTCATATTCTAGCAGGGACCTCACCTAGGTCAGTGCTTGTCATAGGGGCTTCTATTGACTTTAAGGTATGTAACAAAAAAAAAAATTGTTGGGGAATCCTGCACATGTCCATGACTAACACATTAGCCTTCATCTTCTTCAAGTCCTCCACTACATTATAGTCTAGTTTAGGAGCTTCTTGTGTGTGTATGTTAGTGGTATTTTTTTGAGACAAAAATAGGGGTTTTGGGCAATCGACCGCTTGATTCCCTCTAGATAACCAAGTGGTGGTGGGACTAGTTTGGACCGGTTGACTTCTACTTTGCATCTGCACAGCTAGGACTTCAGTGGGACATTCATGCACTTCAACAACGTCATTGAAAGGAATTAGGTGGTTGGAATCCCATAACAACACGACTATCTCTTCCAGTGGCTCATGACTTTCCTGATCAATAGTGTTTATTAACAAGCCATTGGGTTGTTTGGTTAGGGATCATTCATCTAGGAATCAATTAGCCATTAAATTCATAGTGTGCACCCATTGAGGTAAATCCATTTCTGAATGATTCTCTTGGTGGTACGTGCAGAAAGAGTCAAATGATATAGTTTCTAAGTCAATTTTTAGGTTGGCTGGGGGAGGTTCTATAGCTTTGAAAGGTGGATTTTTTTAAATAAGAGTTTATAAGGTCTTTGATTTTGGTTTCCCTCCCCAACACTCCTTTTCATATCCATGATATTGTTGGAGAGTGTTTTGATCATCCATTGTAGGTTTTCTATATCTCCTCCTTTACCAAGACCTAGTTCTATTTGTTTTACCGAGGGTCTTGTTAAAAAAAGTCCTCTCTTAGGTAGTGGTTGCTTTTCTTTCTTCGTCAGTGAGATTTGACCTTCTTTGCATCCTTTCATTTGGAATTCAATCGTCTTAGCTTCCTCAAAATTTTCAGCTAGGGTATGTTTGGCAGCCTTTTTTACGAACATGGAGATGGAAGCAGGGAGAGCATTAACGTATACCTCAATCTACAACTCCTGAGTAGGTTTAGCTTCAGGTTGGGTTTTTTTCAGGATAGTGGTAAACCGTTGATTGAAATATTTAACCTCCTATTTTGAAATCGTGGTGGCGGTGAAAAGTTCAGCCATTAAAGCTCTTGTGGTAGTTTCTTCTGCAAATTTGTCTAAGAAAAATTTTTGAAACTTCGTTCAACTAGTTATGGATCCAAAATGCAAGTTAAAAGACCAAGTCGAGGCTGAATTATCAAAGGTATAGGGGAAAATCCTACACACTACATCCTCATGCTTCACATTCATCAATCTTATAGCTAATATGAACTTTTTGATATGATCTTCAAATAATTTGGAGGTTTCAGGGTCAAATTTGGGGAGTAATTTTTTCAGATGTTGGGTTAGGTTATGTACCCGTCCTGGGATTGTCAGAGCATATCTGACCAACCATGGTTGATTATATTGAGTTTGATTTATCCTTTCTTCATTGTTGTCGTTATTATCCTCCATTTCTTCTGATTCAGAAGATGAGTGATCTGAGTTATACCCTTCCTCTTCAACTTTGAAATCATCAGGTTCAGAGTAGTTACCAGCTGATGTTTCGAGGATCATATTAAGGGGTTGTTCGATCTCAGTGAGGGAAAAGTATATTAGGTATCCTACTGTGTTACGAATTATTTTTTTCACCTCAATGATCAACTGACAACATGTTCTCATGTTCCCTGAAAATATTAAAAGAGACTTTCTCCATGAGGAAAGTGGTTTGCTTTTCCCCTTTAAAAACTATAACAAGGAAGGTCGTCGCACCCTATTGTATGCATGGGGTGTGACGATGCCTAATAATCACACTCTGCACTAAAACTGGACTGCGACATCGTCGCATGCTACTTGTGCATAGGGTGTGATGATGCTTAAGCAAAGGAAAAGTCAAAATTCACGAATGTTCTAGAAGGGAATCTTCTAGAAGATGAGGTGGCCTCCGATCAGTTTGGATCTTACTCGCTTCTCTAATTTAGTGGGATCATCCTAATATCCTCATCCATCTCTCTTTCACATTATATAAAGAGGGATCTCTCATGGAAAAGTCTAAGGTTGAATAGGCTAAGATTTGCATGGAGAGTTCTACTACAGATTATGCTTGAGAGCTTTGTTTTAGTTTTCCAAGTCAGATTGTGGATCTTCTTCATCCAAGGCATTGGAGAAAAGGTGTGTGTGTTGGAGAAAACAGCCATTGAAATGGGACATTGCAACATCAAGGCATGGGTTGTATTCTCCACTTTCCATTTAATATAATGCAACAATGCATTTCTTCCCTATAAAAGTGTTTTAACTTTTATTGTATAACTCCTTGATCTTATACATAGAATTTATTGGAATATATATATCTTTGCTCTCTCTCTTTGTTGTTTTGTGCTTCTTAAAATAGGTTCACCATCTCACAGACTCAAATAAGGAGCTATAAGGATGACACTAGTGAGGATCAAGCATCGTTTAAAAGGTATGTCACTTGTACCTCTCTAAACTAGTTTATATGACAATGAAGTTTAAGGTGAAGTATGTATTCCGTCTTGTTTTGTTCTAGTTTCTTGTGGAAGTTAGAGAGATCAGTTTGTATCCGCACTCACCGATTAGTCTGATAACAAAATTGGCGACCATACTAGGGATAAATGACCTTTTTTGGTTTTTTTCCTCTTATTTTCTTTTGGCCTTCCTTCTTTTGGTTAATTTCATTCTCTAAGTCTATGGGTGATCCATTTTGACTCTCTGGGTCTAAAGGTTATGTGAGAAGTTTTGTCTTTCTTCCCATTTTTCTTTATTTTCACAGATCATCGCATTGTACCCTATTGATAGAATACGATGATCCTCTAACGTTGCACTCTACTGGTGCAAACTAGTGCGACAACGTCGCACCGTACCTTATTGATAGCCTGCGACAATCCTAGATCATCGCACTCTGCTCCACTGCAACCTACGGCGAATCCTGAAGGAATTGTTGGGTGATAGCCATTTTTATTTTCTCTACCCAATTTTGCCTCTACTTCCTTGGATGAATTTCTGACACTAGTGAATGATTGATATATAACTTTTAAGCATACATTTGATTGATTTTCGGAAATTGAAAGTCTTCTTTGTAAAATTTGGAAATTTTGTTTTTGTTTCTTGTCACAAGGATATAATCTTGAGATCTTGGTCCTGAGTGCTTGCTTGAAAAGGATTCCTTGATTTATTTGGAGTTTTGGATTTTTTTTACTTTCTGGATTGTTAATTGATTGAGAGACAATTTTTGTTTGTATTTGACAAAAGGTTTTCTTATCATTTTATTTTTGTCTACAATGTGAGCTTGATTTGGGAATAATGTTGAGAATGTGTTATTTTTCTTGGATTATTCTTTATCTTCTTCATTACGTCTCTGATCTGATTTGAGTAAGAAAGAACTGAAGTCATTCTTCCTTTTAGTAATCTTTACAAGAAAATTGTTACATTCAAATATTTGTAAAAAGAGAAAAAATGGAAAATTTTGTAGTTTTTGATTATTTGGAATCTTTTTTTATTCAAAAATTGAGAAATTGTGTTTCGTAGCTTTTGTATTCCAAAAAGAACCACCTTATTCCTACTTTAATTAGAGTTCATCAAATTAAAATATTGTATATCATCTCTTCTTGCATTTTATTGGGTCAAGGTCAAATACATCATCAATGTCATTTATGTTTCCTTTTTTAGTAAGCAACAGCCTTTAAAATACAACGCAATTTTAAAATTTATTAGCAACTTTTATTTTCTAGAACTTCTCTACTCCAACATTAGCTAGGATAGGGATTTGGAATAGGTTGTAAGGCACACTCTCCAAAGCATCAAAACACACAATACTATCTTGTGATAGGGAGAGTTCAAATCCACTTGCTACATTTTGTCTTGGGAAGTCCTTCTAACACAAGGGTCAATCATGAGGTTGCATTAAGACTAGCAGTGTTACTCACCCTACTTCGTTGGTATTAGTGTAGAGATTGTGCATATTATTGGGGGTCACTTGAGAAGAAAATCTTGTGGGGACCTTCTCGAGTTGATTTCGGGCTTAGATACCCTGCTTTTACACGTGGATCAGACTGTCGACTATTTCCCCAGGCATCATTGTCGTAATTGGTAACCTTAGTGGCCTATATCTTTAGGGTCTTTACACAAGGTGACTGTGGAGGGGAAAGTCTTCACGATACCTAGAATCGACGTTGGCCAAACTCACTCGAGCTCCTTGGAGGGTATACCCACGATTATGTGTGGGAGCTTGCACCAGGGTGTAAGTCTATTAAGTAGTTCGTCATCATTACCTTTCCACCCACTTTATCCCAACCCCTTCTTGTCTTGATTTCGCGACATTGGATTTCATCACCAACTAGTGACTTTGAAATAAGAATTTTTGTTTGTGTGCTTGATTTATAGATTTTATTAGTGAGTGTTGTTTGTTTCTCTAGTTGGCCATATATTTGTTTCGTTCTTTATTTGGTGCGGCCAACATTGGCCCTCGTCGTTCACGTAGGATGCAAGGGCTCCCTCCGGAATATCCTGAAGATTACGTTCCTTTTCTTCCTAACTCACCAGAGGGTTCTCCTGAAGGAGTAGTCAATAATGACATAACCTTTGAGATTGGAATTTCTACTCCTTTAGAGGAATCAATACTTCTAATCAATATGTTATTGAGTGTTGTACAAGATCCACATTTGTTCCGGATAAATTCATCGGGAGACGTTCTTGTTGAAGATTATACTGGAATACCTACTGGACCTCACGCAGAGTCTGGTGTAGACGATCCACTTTTTCAAAGTGATTCGTTTAGAACTTCGGTTCATACTGTTGGAATTTTTAATCCTAGCTTTGTCCCTGTCAGTTCTTTTTGGAGGACCTCTTCGGGACACGATATTTTTGATAAACTAGGAATGAGTCTTAATCAACCTATGGAATCACATACGTTTGTGACTTCCACTACTTATACAATACCTTTAGATACTTTTACTGGCACAGCCAGTAATGTTGTCACAGTTTCAGACCAATTGTTGGTTGGTTCTCACTCGATTCTTCCTCTCCATATCGTTAACTCTACCATGGTCCCACGAGCCACGAATGTTTCTGTTGGAAATACGGTTATCACTCAAGATCCTATTAGAACACCACTTCCGCTTAGATCAAATCCGTCACTTCCACCTAGGTATAATTCTTTGAATACTTCCATTTCTAATCATGCCCATAATCCATCCGTAGGTTCTAATCTTTTTGTTCTTCCTGGGTATAATGTTGCTAGTAGTTTTATTCCTACACCTACCTAGGTTTTCTCCGGGGGGCCTCACATTCCTCCTCCACCTTCGCCTGGAGGATCTAATCATCCTGGCCCTAGTAGCTCAGATAAAGTTGGAGGCACAAGTCATTTCATCGCTTCTAGTTTTCAAATTCATGTGGGAGGTCAACCTCAAGTTGGGGGGCAACCTCAAGTTGGAGCCCATAACCCAGTTTATGGAAAAAATATCCTTGGATTACAATCCCAACCTTGGAATTTTATTTTCGAAGGGATTCAACAATCGTCTAGGGGGAAACATCCTCAAGTTAATTCTTTTGTACCCCCTAATTTTGATAAACCGTATCCAGGTTGTATGAATCCTACTTGGGGTCAAAATTTTCAATCTAATGCTCCATTCCAAGGAAGCTTACCTTATCAACCAACTCATGTTGGCTATTCGACTCAAAATAATCCACCACTGAATTTTTCAGGACTTGCTGACTATTTACAGACTGCTTATGGTCCTACTAGTATACCTACAAGACTACCTCCTCAAAACTACTAGTTTCCTCAAGTGAACAGACAATTGCCATTTCTTGCTACTTTGGATTTACCAAATTTATCTAGGATTTTGAATGATTCTATTTTGCATCCTCCTTATCGGCCCGTCATACATTCCAAACTACCATTAGACATTCCTAAGTTTTACGACCAATCAAAAGAAGACCCAAATAATCACGTCATGACATTCCATCTTTGGTGTTCGTCCAACTCATTGATGGATGACTCTATACTATTACGTCTTTTCCAACGAAATCTTAGGGGTTCATAAGCAAAATAGTATATTGAGTTACGATGAGGATTCTTCAATGACTTCAAAACTTTAGCTATGGGTTTCTTAATGCATTACCAATTACCAATACGATACGAGACAGGAACCAAAATTTTGAGTTCATTTAAACAATCCTCTTCTACTCACATTTTCGATCATATTCATGAGTGGAGGAGTAGAAGACGCTTAATCAAAGTTCCCCTTCTTGATCAACTATTGGTCAAGTGGTTTAAAAAATCACTCATTGGTCCTATATCCCGTGATTTTGCCATGGGTGATGTCGTCACTAAAGAGCATGTGATTAGTCGTGCTCAATATATGGATCTCATTTATTCACAAATGGGAACAATATATGAATTGATCCCTGATGCTCCTCATCCATCTACGAATCCTACCCCAACACCTCCATTAGCTTCTCATGTTGTTGATGGCATGATTGGCACTTTTCATGCTGAGAATCAGTCTAAACAAGCTAGTCATGCCAATCCCAAGTCTACTACTCCTAATGTACAAATTACTCCTACTCTGAATCCTTCTCCTGGTAAAACCTCTGAAGTTAATTCAGTTCAATATACACCTACCGGTAAGAATAAAAATAAAAAGAAAGGGAAGGGTAAGAATAAGGAGGACAAAAATAATAATCAACAATCTGAGAAACCCAAAACCCATCCTGTTGATGACAAAGACAAGCGTAAACCTTGTTATCCTTGCCTTATCTATGGTGAGGATCATTATATGAAAGATTTTCCACAATGTGTTGAGGTTATTAAGTTCCTGCAAGGGACCGGGACACCTCCTACACCTGTTGGCTTGTCACAACCATTTCCTTCTTGGTAGCAGGCCCAATTGGTCATTCATGAAAAGCCCTCTCCCTCTGCCATGTCTTATGTAATTATGTGTAATGGTGACTTCAAGAAGAACGAAGTTGCAGTCGCGACTCGAGCCAAAGATTATTCTCCTTCGAAAAATAAATTTGATGATTCACCACCTTCGTTGGTTCAACATCCTCCACCAACTTCACCTCCAAATGGTCGTCTTCATATCGAACGATCAGGCCTAGATAGATTTCTTCATCCTCCTCCCAAGGGCATTGTTCGAAAGTCATCATTTAATCCTCATGCACGTGTTTCCCACAACTACAGTATTGTAGAAGACCTTGTGCAAGCACCCTCTGTGATGTTGGCTCTCGAAGTCCTTCAAAGTTGTCCTACTCAATGGAAGGTAATGTTAAAGGTTATTGGTCAAATTGATCCTAATGATACCAATTTGATCATATTTGACTTGGAATATCATATTGCAAGGCTTCCTCCTCAATTAGCGTTTTAGATACAAGTTGTTGTGGAAAATAAGAATATTTGTTGAACCGTTATTGACGAAGGAGCCTTGAATTGCATCATGTTCGTCACTTGTTGGAAATCCATTGGCTCTCCTACCCTTACCAAGTCACACAATAATCTTAAAGCTTTTAATGGTACCGGGTTTAAACCTTATGGTGTTCTTCCTTCATTGTCTATTATGTTAGAAGGTAAAACAGTCAATGTCTAGGTTGAGGTCTTTGATGCACCTCTAGATTACAACCTTCTACTTGGTCATAGCTGGATTGATTCCATGCACGCAATTGTTTCTACTATTTTATGTGTGTTACGTTTCTCGCACCAAGTAAAATTTATTATTGTCGATCAACTGACCTTCTTTAATTCAGATTCGTGTACTAGCAACGTATCATTCGTTTCAAAAACAACTCTCAGTTATGAGAATGTCGGTGTGGGTCTTTTAAAATATTCAACGTAAATGGGTACATTTCCTATTCCACTACCCAATATTCCTCCTCCTTTTGTCGCCTCGATTAACATGATATCCACCTATGTTATTGAAATCCTTGTGTCTTATGACCCATGGATAATACCTATCTCTGATGAATGTCTTCGTTAAGATGACCAAATGCCTTTAAGTCTAGTGGAATCGACTTGTCAAGCTATTCAATCGACAAATCGTTCTCCTCCTTGTCTCTGTGATATGTCTCCCGGTCCATTTCACGTGATCTTTCCCACTGATGAGATGATCATGATAGTAATGTATATGGAAGATACTCCAAGGGATGATGGGAATCATCGTTCTATTCTCTTCCTGGAACCTGAGACCATAGAGAGTTATCAATGGATTTCGACTCTGTCTACCATTGTTATAATTTTCTCTGTTCCTGAATCAACACACGATGTTTTGTATGAAGGGAACTTGGATAATATTTCACCTACTGTCCCTCTTGAAATTTCGATTAAATCCAGAGTTGTGGAAAATGTTCACATCGGTGCCTCATGTTCTTGTGATGAGGTCCGTACTTACAAAGCTATTTTCCAAGAATTTCGTGATGTTTTTTCCTGGAGTTACGAAGAGATGCCTAGTTTTGATCCTGATATTGTTGTGCATGATATTAATACTTACCCAGACAGTAAACCCATTCGACAGAGACTTCTCCCAATACATCCATGCAAAGCTTCCACCATTAAACTTGAATTTGAAAAACTTTTTAAAGCTGACTTTGTCTATCCTATGGATTTGACTGATTGGGTGTCCAATCTTGTTCCAGTTAACAATAAACAAGGAACGATCCATGTTTGTGTAGATTATAGCGATATAAAAAAATCTTGTCCCAAATACAATCATCCAACCCATTTCATTGACCAGATCATTGACGACTGTGTCAGGAGTGAAATCTTCTCCTTGATGGATTGATCCGGATTTAGGAGCGGAACGAACTAATTAACAAACTGAATATAATAAACATGGAGATAGGAAGAATAAAAAAAATATCCAATGAACAATATCTTCTATTAAATAATGAAATAGGTTGAAACTGTAAAACTACGGAACTGAAACTTGCTCAAATGGTGGTAGCTATATCTGAGAAGAGATGTGGTTGCTACACACATCCGTCTGAGAAGAATGGATTAAAATGAGGCTCCATTGGCCCTTTTCATATTACTCATGAATGCCAAAACCCTATACATCCAAAAACCTAACCCTAGAAGGTGAAACTCCAAAAGTCATGTGGGCCCTATGGGTAAGTTGGTGTAATTTGGTACCTCAACTTCCTAGGGTCATAAATTTTGCATACGAACTTCGTTTTAGGCGCATGATAGCCCATTGGAAAGGTATTTCATAGAACTATACATTCTTTCATCAGAATCTGACTTTGTCTACATTCTGACTATGGTGAGCCCTAAAATTACAACAAGATGTGATGACATGAAAAAATACAAAATAAGCCAGTTGGATTAGGCAAGAGGCCACCCGTATCCACCTAGAGAATGTGTGAGGCTTCAGACAACCCCAAAAGTGTAGAACTCACAATTATAAGTAGTACAAAAAGACGTGTTGAACAAAAATGGAAACGAGGAGCCAGTTGGAATAGGTGGGTGCCCACCAATATCTACCTAGATCAATCCTCCCCCCTTAGGAAGCAATGGTCTCCATTGCGTTGAGTTCCCCCATCAGGTGAGGAAACTTCTGTTGGATTTGGCCCCAGGTGAGCCACTTGCCTTGGTGTAGGAGTTTCCCTATCTTGACAACCCGATAAAGCTGGATCCTTTACTGGCGAGTTCCCTTGACCTGTGTGTCCATGATCTGATCAGTGGATGCTTGTTCCATGCAGTCAAGGTTGGGCTCTGTTGGTGTCAACAGTTTGATGATCTCAGAGGTGTCCAATAATGGCAGAAAATATGGCTTAAGGAGGTCCACATTGAATACTGGATGCAGATCAAGGAAGGGTGGAGTGTTGAGCTCAAAATAATTGTTACCCATATCCTTGGTGATAGTGTAAGGCCCATAACAGAGTGGGAGAAGCTTCCTATGGGGCCCAGTGAGACGCTCCTTCTACAAATGTAACTAGACTTTGTCACCAACTTGAAATTGGTGTGGTACCTTGTGTTGATCGTGGCGCTACTTGTACTTAGCATTGGATTTCTGCAAAATCTCCTAGACCTGTTGGTGGATGTGCTAAATTTACTCAATGAATCTGGTGGCTTTATTGATTGCATACTGATCAAGGGAAGATTATTTCTATGCGGCGGCAAGAGGAAATGAAACATCAATGGTTCCCAAGGGTTGGGATCCTAGACCCACTTGAAACGGGTTGTGGCTAGTGGAACTGTTGGAATAGGGGCAGACCCAGGGTTCAACGCTTCAACAACGCACCAAAAAAACCCTAACTACCGACCCTTTAAGCAACACCTACAAAGAAGACGAAGTCTCACCAGAGGTAGAAGCAAGGGGGTTAGAGGACTCAGGTGTCTGTAACCAAGCTGGGACACAGATCTGTGATAATAACACTTCGCAGAGTATTCTAGAAACACTTAGAAGGTGACATGCATTAGTTCATTAACTCCATTAACATCGCATAACAAACCCTAATATGAATCGGCGTAGTAAAAACAAAGATTAATTATATCTACCACTTAGAACATAGAATTGAGTTAGATATAACATTCATTCGTCCTTAATATATGTAAAGCACTAAGAAACAACATATCCATCTATCATATATAAAATTCAAGGCACTGAGCAGATTCATAACATAACCAACAAAGCACAAAGCAAACCAAAGACATAAGATATAGATAGTTCACCCCAGTGTGGCGCTACGTCCACCAACTGCTTTGTCTGCTTTATTATTATTCAATCTCTTACATTCATTTTCTCTTGTGCACTAAGCCATAGAGCCAAGCTTCACACTAGACAAGAGATCTGTGCACTAAGCATCAGGTCCTCCTTCCAAAAACTAGGTCAATGAACAGAGCCAACTTCTCTATCGAGCACAAAGCCTTACATACACATTATGTTACACAAAGCAACTCAGAACTACTTGCAATTAGCCACTTCCCACTATCCCCTACTCTTCTGCAATATATTCTTACTTATACTTTTACAATCCCTTACAATAAGGACTAAACATGGGTAGACCCATGGACCGACATCCCATAACCCATTACAAAAACCCTAGAAAACCCCTTTTTGGGTCCACATAGCCCGCAAAATCGGTGATATATGCGATCTCATCTTTGCCTGGGCACTCCATCTTCGACCAACCTATCGAAGTCCAAAAGTGGTCCAATCCTGACTAAGGTTTCCTCAAAACTTGGTCGAGGGCCAACAGGCCCCGAACACTCACCTGTGACTCATCTTGAGTCACTCAGGTATGGGCAATGTTGCTTCGAAGGCCTCAAGCTTCACTCAAGCTGCCTCGACTTGTTGCTTCGCTTGAGCCTCCTGCTCAGCGAGCTCTTGAATCATTTGCTTTGTAACAACACCTTCCATACATTGTTCTATTGTCGCAACCACTTGGTCCAATTGCGATGCCTGTCCCTCAATCTCTTCAAACACCGTGTAGTATTCGTCCTTCACAGATTGCAGCTTTTGCGTGACTTTCATTAATCTTCCCTAGATGGCAGTAATATGTTGTTGTACTACGCACTGTTCCTGGGACCTCTTCATTCTTTCAACTGCGGTGAGTAGATTCATCTGCGCTTGCATGGAGAAAGCCTGTTGTTGTGCCTCCTGTAACTATGCTTCCAATTTCCTTATCTCTAGATCTTCTGTGAGGCATTCATATGTCAGCGCACTTCTATCACTCAGTTGTTTGCACTCTTAGGCGAATGACCTTATCCTTATTTCTATGTTCTTGGCGGTTTCCTCCCTTGTATCACGCACTTCCTGTGGGGTGCTCGGTACTTCTTGGATCTCCAACTCTGTTATCCTTGCTTGAAGCTGTTGGATGGTCTCAGCAAGCTTCGCCACTTGTACCTCGACCGAATCTTGTTCGTCCTGTGCCAAGACTGGAACAGAGTGACATTCTTTGTTCACTGCTTCTTTGATCGTAGCTTGTTCTGCGAGCAACTGCTCATTTTCTCTTTGTATCTTCTCTTTGTCTTCTTGGAGCATCACCCAAAACTCTAATTTCTCATTTTCATAGAGGGTTACACAGTACCGTGCTACTCGTAATTGCTCTAAGACTTCCTCTTTCTCTTGTTTCAAGGCTTTTGTAGCCTTCTCCTTCTCTTCTTGGAATTTCTGAAGTCGGGCCTCTGTCGCATATACAAGTCTTCTCAATTGGGATGCTTCATCCCCTAATTCTACAATCTGTGATGAGGAAGGTGCAGTAGGTAATGCGTGGATCAATTGAATAGCTTGTTGTATTTCCTTCATTTCCTTCTCGACCCTTCCATACAGCTCCTCTTTCTTCACTCCATATCTCTGCAAGATATCCTCGGAAGCATCCTCCATGGCT
>SNQJ01S0234105.1:2634-14024 GCA_010110895.2 Picea sitchensis
AATGATGTTCAATTCCTCCTCATTGCCTATATAAGGAGGATGAAAAACTCATTTGAGACATTCGGAGTTGGAGTCAGTCCTAAGTCTGAGTCGTCTAGCTTCCCTCTCTTTGAAGCTCGAGTCTTTCTGTCGTTAGGTTGTTGTGATAAGCCTGCGCGATCTGGCTCAGCCAGCGTGAACCTAAAGTGGCAGCAACATTTAGATCGAGTCTTATGTTGTGTATGAGCATTCTGCTCAATTGAAAGAGATTATCAGGGCCTCCAGCCCATATTGTAATACCCGATCAGAGCATTTTGGCTCAGTAATATAAACTCTGATATTCTTCAAAGCTTCCGCATACTCTCATATATTCTTGTTATATGTCTATTGTTCTGGCTTTTATGCGCTCATTATGATTCGGTGTCATTAGCCCGTATTTCCAGCTGTTGTGCGTTGGTATGCCTAGCTCTAGGTTGTTCCGAGCAGCAATAAGGTTGTCCAGAGGATTGGATCGTGACGCCGAGAGATCGCCGGTAGTAAGTCCCGCCAAGACAAGGAGGCCGCTAGGGAAGTGGTAGGCGTGAACGGAAAAATAGTCCAAAGACGCGCAGTTTCATATAGGCTGCGGAGATTTCGTCAAGAGTGGTAAGTAAAGCGGTTAACCCGCCGATATTCGTACTGACTGAAGTAGTAGAAAACCGGAAGGTCAATGGCCGAAGGAAATAGCGTATAAGTCCAAGACAGAGTGAGGAAGAGACGACATTGGAAAGAATCAAGGATCAGAACATCATATTATTCATGGGTGTGCCATCTGTATGGTACACAATATCACCTTGTTCATCCTTAATATTTTCTGATTCCATTTTTGTGAGCATTATAGGAGAAGAAGTTATTGCCCACCATTTGGTCAGAGATCCTGTGAAGCACTGGATGATACATTTGCATGCTTCAACCTCACCTTTGCCCTTCATGCACATAATTTTATTGCAACAAAAATTCTGTCAATTACTTGACGCATTTGGGCAACTGATAAATTATCAAGATTCCATTCTTGATACCATTCTTCAGCATATGAGATTCCTTCTGGAATTTTTCCTTTGCCAATGAGGTCAGGGGCTGCAGGCCTAGAAGAATGTGGCGGTATATCTTTATAGCAAGGTCTGCGAATGCTAACCATGGCTAAGGGATCATCAGGTGAAGGTTTAGAACTTTCTGGCTTCTCTGGCTTTGATGACTCAGGAGGAAAGAAAATAGAAAACTTTTGTTTAGAATCTAAACCAGCAGGGTTATATACAGGAGAAAGAATAGACAAAGGAGGGGGTGATCTGAGAAAGGAGTCAGGAATGGGTTTGTCAACTTTTTTCTTATTAAGATCAGTTAAGGTTTGTCCTATAGAGGTCAAGGCTGATCCTAATTCTTCCATGGTCTCTCTTTTCTCAGTCTGCTTTTCTTTGACAGTATCTACAAGATGATCTACTTTTATATCAAGGTTAAAAACCCTGTCTTGTATTTGATTTACAGCATGAATAGCTGTATTGGTAGATATCTGTAGATCATGAATATCCTCAGGTTTAACAACATCTTTCTTTTCAAACACCTGAGTAGCCAATCCTCTCAAGGCAGTGTTTGTCCAGTTTATTTGTTCAGAAACATTCTTAACTCTTTTATCTATCCCTGAGAGTTGGTTTCCAGTATCAATTAACAACGGAATGGATTTGGCATGCTGGGAGTCATTTTCTAGGAGGATACCTTGAAAAGGTGGAAATGGAGTTTTTGACTCAACTAAGTGGCCATCCGTAGATTTCCATTTGTGTCCAGGAGTATTGGATGCTTCTCCTGTGACATGGACTATATTTTTCTGAACTGATTTCTTCCATTCATAGAAAGAAATCCACGTATCTGATGATTCCATATGTTCCTTCCATTGAGATGCTAACTCTTGTTTTTCTTTTGAAGGAGTACAAGTATGGAATTTGTCCTATAGAGGTCAAGGCTGATCCTAATTCTTCCATGGTCTCTCTTTTCTCAGTCTGCTTTTCTTTGACAGTATCTACAAGATGATCTACTTTTATATCAAGGTTAAAAACCCTGTCTTGTATTTGATTTACAGCATGAATAGCTGTATTGGTAGATATCTGTAGATCATGAATATCCTCAGGTTTAACAACATCTTTCTTTTCAAACACCTGAGTAGCCAATCCTCTCAAGGCAGTGTTTGTCCAGTTTATTTGTTCAGAAACATTCTGAACTCTTTAATCTATCCCTGAGAGTTGGTTTCCAGTATCAATTAACAACGGAATGGCTTTGGCATGCTGGGAGTCATTTTCTAGGAGGATACCTTGAAAAGGTGGAAATGGAGTTTTTGACTCAACTAAGTGGCCATCCGTAGATTTCCATTTGTGTCCAGGAGTACTAGATGCTTCTCCTGTGACATGGACTATCTTTTTCTGAACTGATTTCTTCCATTCATAGAAATAAATCCACGTATCTGATGATTCCATATGTTCCTTCCATTGAGATGCTAACTCTTGTTTTTCTTTTGAAGGAGTACAAGTATGGAATTCTTCTGCCTCAAGATTTGTGAACAGATCCCAATTTGTCATTTTCTTAATCCATTCTTCTGGGAACTGTTGTTTAGGACAACCAGTCATAACTGTGAAGTATTTCATCATTTCTTCAATTGCTGGTTTTTTCATATGTTTAGGCAGAGGATTAGAGAATCTACTTTCAGGGATAACTGAATCACATTGTTCTATATAGCCGAGACCATATGGAGGACATTTTGGTGTTCTGGCTCCTTTAAGATTGTAGAAAGTGATGCAAGTAATATTGGATGGGGAGCTGTGCTCAAACAAAGAAATCTTCATGGAAAGGAAGAAGTAATTCAGTTTGCCTCTGGCCTCTGGATTTCTGCAGAACAAAATTATTCTGCCCTAGAAAAGGAGATTAAAGCTGCTCTAAACTCCATTTATAAATTTGAATTATATTTAATTTATAAAAAATTTCTTCTAAGAACAGATGCAGCCTCTATGAATAAAGTTCTGCATAAAGAACTAAAAAATCCTGGAGATCATAAGTTTGCAAGGTGGCAAGCTTTATTCAGCAATTTTGATTTCCAAATTGAGCACATAAAGGGTTCCTCTAATTCATTGGTTGATTTCTTAAGAAGGGAACACTTGCATCTTGTACAGCAGTCTCTTATTATCTCTATCCAGTTAAGAGAGGGCAATTCCCTGATTAGACTAAAGATATGGGTCCCAACGAGGTATCGTGCAAGAGTCTCGTTAAGGATAATCCTGACAAACTTTATTGACAAGAAAAGTAGTCATGAATATGTGGGTCAGACCACACCAAAAGTCGGAGAAGTGCTCCGAGTCTTCATGAGTACTATGACATGACTCAATATTTATCTACATATGTACATTTTACACTGTGGAGTTGATATCGACAACCCACGGAAAACGGATAGCACCACTGTCGGCTATCTAGACATGAATTACCTCTTTTAGTCATTTTCAATATGTTGAGAAAACCTTTCTGGATAATAGAGAGTATCCCAGGCTTTTGTGTATATCTTTCGAATATATTGGAGTCTTCCATTTTGCCTTTGAAGAAGGGTTTGTATTCTCACTGCCCACTGAAAATGATTTTGGAGATATAGCTGATATATATCAGAATCATTTGGTCCTTGAAAGTTTAGATCTCTGACATAATTTAGAGACCAGAATATGGAGAGTAGGCTTGGATCGACTTCTTCTTTGTTTATCCCAAAATCTTGCCACCATGAATATAGCCATGAAGGAGGAGAAAATCTGGTGGCAGAATTTACACATCCAAACTTTAAGATAAAAATCATATCTTCATGATATAAAAATTTCCACCAGAGACTTGTGTAGTCAGGGTAATTGTAGCAGGTTTCTGGAAAGAGGATTTCACAATTTTTCTCAGGCCATTGTATAGTTGTTCGTGGTCTATTTAGATAGAAATATTTTTGTTTTCTCTCTTCTCTTTCTATCTGCCATATTAAATCAATATCATGAAACCAGTCAGTCAAGTGTTGACCTGCTTCAATAGCATGTCTAGTACCTTGAGATATTACTGGTGCAAGAAGATTTGAAGATCCTTGTCGTCTCACTTCAGGAACAAGGACTGAATAGAGCATCTGGGTACCAGGACTAATTATCTTCTTCTCCCTGAGACCCCATCTGGGAACCCACATTTGTTTATACTCTTCCCATGCTAATCTGTCAGGAATATTTTCAATATGCTCATTGCCCTCTCTTAACTGGATAGAGATAATAAGAGACCGTTGTACAAGATGCAAGTGTTCCCTGCTTAAGAAATCAGCCAATGAATTAGAGGAACCCTTTATGTGCTCAATTTGGAAATCAAAATTGCTGAATAGAGCTTGCCACCTTGCAAACTTATGATCTCCAGGATTTTTTAGTTCTTTATGCAGAACTTTATTCATAGCGGCTGCATCTGTTCTTAGAAGAAACAGTTTATAAATTAAATATAATTCAAATTTATAAATGGAGTTTAGAGCAGCTTTAATCTCCTTTTCTAGGGCAGAATAATTTTGTTCTGCAGAATTCCAGAGGCCAGAGGCAAACTGAATTACTTCTTCCTTTCCATGAAGATTTCTTTGTTTGAGCACAGCTCCCCATCCAATATTACTTGCATCACTTTCTACAATCTTAAAATATGAATCATTAGAAACATGTAAAATGGACAGCTGTCGAACTTTGGCTTTGATATTTCTGACGGCTTGAGTATGAGCTTCAGTCCATGGGCTGGGTTCATTCTTGAGTCTATTATTTAGAAGTCTGCGATCCTTGGCGCAGTCCTGATAGAAATGACTTACATAGTTCAGGCTACCCAAAAACCTTTGTAGTTGGGTTTTATCTAAGATTTTATCAGGAAACTTGTTGGCAAATTCAATAGCATGAGGTTGAAGTGTAATTTGCCCTCGAGAAATAATATGTCCAAGAAATTTTACCTCTGTTTGGAAGAGTTCCATTTTCTTCTTGGACAGAACAAGTCCTGCCTGTTTACTAACCTGAAGTAACTTTTGTAAGTGCTTGAAATGCTGATCAATAGACGAGGAGAAAATAAGAATGTCATCTATATACACAATCAACCAATCAAAATAAGGCTTGAGATCCTCATCCATTACCCGCTGAAATTTTGATGGAGCATGCTTTAGCCCAAATGGCATAACATTCCATTCATAGTGACCTGCTGGGATATTAAAAGTTGTTTTAAACTTGTCTTTCTCTGCTATGGCTACTTGCCAAAAACCCGACTTTAGGTCAAATTTAGAAAAGATTTGAGCTCTAGCAATTCGGGTAACAAGATTACTCTTGTTGGGTATAGGATAAGTATCATCAGCCAAAACTTTATTCAGAGGTTTATAATTTACAACTAACCTTGGAACACCTCTAATCTGTTCAGAATGCTTATTGACATAGAATCCATAACAATTCCAAGGGATAGTAGATTTTCTAATCAATCTCGGTCTAGCAGACTTTTGATTTCTTCGGCACACAATTTCTGATATTCAACATTCATTGGTATGGCTCTGATTTTGCAAGGTGTACCAGCATAATCCTCTTTATACGGTAAATACACAACATGCTTTTTCTGATTCCAGAAAGCAGTAGGATGTTCTGAGCAGGCTGTATCAGCAAAGATTTTTCTCAGAGACTCAACTTTTGCTTTTATAAGAGATGTTTGCAGTTGAGCCTCAATCCTTAGATTGGTAATAATACACTTCATCTCTTGGCTTCTTTGGAGCTTGAGTAGATTGATTTCTACATCATTGGTGTATTTAGGAACAAAGATGAATGGAAGCTTGACTATTTCTTTGCCTAAGGTGATAAAATAGCCAGCTTGCTCAGGAGTTATCTCAGTGGAGCCATGAGGAGAAACAACAGCAAAAAATGGTGTGCCAAGGACACAAGCAACATGAATGTCTGCTAGAAAGAACTTAAGGTCTAGACAGGATGACTGGAAGCATAACGTGGCTTTAGGAATAAAATAAGAGATATTGGTTAAAACATTTCCCAGACCAGCTACGTTTATGTCTGTCTTTTCCCAATAAGCAACTGGGATCACATGTTTGTTTAGCAGATTTAGATCAGATCCCGTATCCAAGAGTGTTTTTAGTCTGAAATGCAGATCTTGGATTTTTAGGCTGATTAGTACATGATACTGTTGGTGTCGTAAGAGACATCTGTCAATTTTCTTTTCCTTTTCTTCCTTTTCTTTCTCTGTTTCTTTCTTTTCTATCTCTTTGAGTTGTTTGAGTTCTTTACTCAGGTCTTGGATAGAAAGAGTTTGAACAGGACAGGCTATGAGTGGTGCATTGATGGGCTGCAACAGTTGTAGGCGAGGCTGAGTGTAATACCATTCATAAAAGGAGATAAAAATATGATGCTGATTCATATGGGCTTTCCATTCCTTTGATAAATCAATTTTTTCAGTGAGACTGGTTGCACCAGCAAACTCAGGAGCCCGTGGATGTGTATATAAATCCCAATTCATCATATTTTTCATCCAGCTTTCAGATACATAAGTATGAGGACATCCTTTAGCAAGCCGAAGGTATTTTTTGACTTCAGTTTTGGAGGGCTTGCGCAGGTTTATAGCATAAGGCTTGGATAGTCTTTCTGCTATTTCTTCGTCTACATTCCATCCCATGGCTAGACTGTGAGAATCATGAGGAAAAGGAATTTCTGAGCATTGAGGATGTGGACAGACTTCTTTAGCAGTAGAAATTGGGGGAGGTAGATTAGTCCTTGGATTATGGTTGTCATGTCTGAACTGAAGTTGTGCATTAGATGCATGAACAGAGAGAGAAGAAAGACTAACTAGATTATTGCAGTCAGGACACTGTACAGAAAAAGGGACTTCACCTATTTGACTAGCTATAGATTGTAAAGAAGTATGTACACAATAAGAAGGAATAGGGGGAGGTTGTCTGCTTGGTTTAGGCCAGGTAGTACTGCGGTTAAGTGGACTTGCTGGGAATGAAAGAGTTGCAGAATTTCCTGTTTCTCTAATTTGGGTAGAGGTAATAGCTCTTGGAATAGGTATTTGTGGAGTATCTATTATCCATTCTGTAGGAAATTGCAATTCTTCCCATCTGATAGTACTATGTTCGACCTTCTGGTTTAGAGCATCTGTCAGTACTAGAGTACTGGTCAAAGAATCTTTATTTGGAGCATGCATGATAGCAGGATTCATGGTATTTGTATACCGAAAACATCCTTTAGCCAATATAGCAATATTTTGTCTTTTTCTTCTCATAGCAAATCCTGAGGTAAGGATTTGAAGTTTTAGGATATCTCCAAGTGTCTCATCAGAAACAGATACAACAAAGTTTGGATAGCAGTCAAAATAAACGGGTCCATTGGAAAGAGGAGCTACTATCCCACCGATAATGGAATCTGTGAATTTGTTATGCGTAAGATCTCTTAATATGCATAACACATAAGCATCGATCCCTTTATGAACAAGGGCATTGATTCCTATTCGGATGCAGCCAAAATGGACAAATTTGGTCCCATAGTTTTTGGCAGCTTTTCTGATTTCTGCTGGATCAAGGAGAGCGATAGTCTGTATTTCATTGCTATTTTTTTCTATAGTACTTGTGGATTCTTTAACGAATACTCTACTCACAGCTTTGATATGGAAAGGAGATAGGTCTTTATAGACTTGAGCAGGGTCTATGGCCGGAAGTTTCCAGGCTGCTTGAGGATTTTCTTCTACATATTCCATGTCTACCTGGTTAATAGTAGGCGACCGACTCAAGGAAAACATTTGTGCTAGACCTTCAGACCCAGAAGTACTTGCAGCTTCAGACTCTCTAATTTCTCTGAAAGACATAGATTTTGAATCCATTCGGACTATTTCTTCTTTGACACAGAAAGGGAGGGCTTTGAGGTTTACAATCTCTTTTAAATTGTTAGACAGAGAGAGTTCAACCAAGCTGCTAGCCTTTTCCCCAGGTCAAAGCAAGAAATCTTCGAATGCGATTAAACACACAGACACACAGATTTTTACAGAGACGTTTATTTAAAACATGAACAGATCGAAAGAGATGTTCTCATACCCGGGGCAAAAATGAGTAGCCACACTAGTGTCAAAGAAGAAATAGTCTGAATGGATTCTGTCAGGTCTGTAAATAACACTGTAGAGTCTGTTACCAGTACTTCTGAATCTACTTTATGCCAAATGATGCATTACATGCCCTCTATAGATGAATTAGACCCTAGGCTCAAAGAATGTTATAAAGGAGCCAGAACACCAAAATGTCCTCCATATGGTCTCGGCTATATAGAACAATGTGATTCAGTTATCCCTGAAAGTAGATTCTCTAATCCTCTGCCTAAACATATGAAAAAACCAGCAATTGAAGAAATGATGAAATACTTCACAGTTATGTCTGGTTGTCCTAAACAACAGTTCCCAGAAGAATGGATTAAGAAAATGACAAATTGGGATCTGTTCACAAATCCTGAGGCAGAAGAATTCCATACTTGTACTCCTTCAAAAGAAAAACAAGAGTTAGCATCTCAATGGAAGGAACATATGGAATCATCAGATACGTGGATTTCTTTCTATGAATGGAAGAAATCAGTTCAGAAAAAGATAGTCCATGTCACAGGAGAAGCATCAAGTACTCCTGGACACAAATGGAAATCTACGGATGGCCACTTAGTTGAGTCAAAAACTCCATTTCCACCTTTTCAAGGTATCCTCCTAGAAAATGACTCCCAGCATGCCAAAGCCATTCCGTTGTTAATTGATACTGGAAACCAACTCTCAGGGATAGATTAAAGAGTTCAGAATGTTTCTGAACAAATAAACTGGACAAACACTGCCTTGAGAGGATTGGCTACTCAGGTGTTTGAAAAGAAAGATGTTGTTAAACCTGAGGATATTCATGATCTACAGATATCTACCAATACAGCTATTCATGCTGTAAATCAAATACAAGACAGGGTTTTTAACCTTGATATAAAACTAGATCATCTTGTAGATACTGTCAAAGAAAAGCAGACTGAGAAAAGAGAGACCATGGAAGAATTAGGATCAGCCTTGACCTCTATAGGACAAACCTTAAATGATCTTAATAAGAAAAAAGTTGACAAACCCATTCCTGACTCCTTTCTCAGATCACCCCCTGCTTTGTCTATTCTTTCTCCTGTATATAACCCTGTTGGTTTAGATTCTAAACAAAAGTTTTCTATTTTCTTTCCTCCTGAGTCATCAAAGCCAGAGAAGCCAGAAAGTTCTAAACCTTCACCTGATGATCCCTTAGCCATGGTTAGCATTCGCAGACCTTCCTATAAAGATATACTGCCACATTCTTCTAGGCTTGCAGCCCCTGACCTCATTGGCAAAGGAAAAATTCCAGAAGGAATCTCATATGCTGAAGAATGGTATCAAGAATGGAATCTTGATAATTTATCAGTTGCCCAAATGCGTCAAGTAATTGACAGAATTTTTGTTGCATATAAAATTATGTGCATGAAGGGCAAAGGTGAGGTTGAAGCATGCAAATGTATCATCCAGTGCTTCACAGGATCTCTGAGCAAATGGTGGGAAATAACTTCTTCTCCTATAATGCTCACAAAAATAGAATCAGAAAATCTTAAGGATGAACAAGGTGATATTGTGTACCATACAGATGGCACACCCATGAATAATATGATCGGTGCCTTGACCACCCTCATACTAGAACATTGGTGTGGAACAGAGACTGAAATCTCTGATAAACATGAGACGGTTCTGATGAACATGAAATGCAGAAAGATGTCAGAATATGAGCAGTTTCATAAGGAATGTACACAAAGGATCTTTGAAGTAAAGGACAGTAAGAATCTGCTATGGAAACAAGTGTATATGGCAGCCCTTCCCAGCAGATTTGTAGATCATTTGAAAAATGAAAATAACTTCACTCTCCCATATGAGACATATACTTCGGGAGAAATCTATTCAATTGTTACAAAGGCATTGCTAGGACTCTGTACTAGCATAAAAATGCAGAACTCTGTTTCTAAATCTTCTTATTTTCTTGATCAGAAGTCTGTATGTGAACAATATGGAATTTTTAATACAGACTTACAGCCGAGAAAGAAAAGAAAAACTTATAAACAGGACAGAAATCAAAAGGGATCTTATAAGTACGTCCCCAGAACCCATTATTATGATCCTAAGGATATTCATCTGAGGACTCACAAGGCAGAGTTAAAACAACAGATTAAATGTTGGATCTGTGGGAAAAATGGACATACTGCATTCAATTGTCCTGACAATGAAGCAGCAATAAAAGGAAGAGGAAAAATATCCGAACAACGAGCTAAGGAGTTCAGAGACAAAAAAGCAGCAGAAGAACGCAGAAGAATCAGATTTGGTTGTAATCGATGTGGCAGTGCCTCCCATGAAACAAATGACTGTCCTGAAGGGCCTTTTCATCAGCCCAAGATAGAAGCTCATCCTCTTCAAGAACAGGAGTTCTATTCCACTGATTCCTCTGATGATGAGTCTTCCTTTTTTGAAACCCTTGTAAATACTCAGTGTGGGTGTGAAAATTCTTATTTTTGTACATGTACAGACCATAGTATTGCTAATTCTAGTAGTAGTTCTCCCTGTCAACTAACTAAAGAAAAACTGAAAGTTTGCATGCATAGTATAAAAGGAAATATTGAAACTAATATGCTTGCTCAAATTAATAGCCTAGCAGATGGAGAATTAAAAGTTGCACTACTTGATGCTTATGTCAAAGCAGTCAAGACAGAAACAAAAGGACAAGCCTCTGGGTAGAAGAAACAACCTTTGTTCTTGGATGCTTCTTATGAAAAGAACACAAAGACCTATATGAAATTCAATAGGGAGCCAAAGCTTCAAGAATTAACTGTTTCTGACCTAGCAGCACAAGTCAATAGGCTAAAAACAGAAGTGCAAGCAGTAAAATCAACAGTCTCAGATTTGCAGGAAAAGATTGAATATTGATATCCCATAGACTCATGGGCAAGACAGGAAATTATGCAAATCAAAGAAAGGCTGGATGCTATTCCTCCTCCACTAGAAGATGCTCCGTATGAAGGAGAACCTGAAGAAGAACCAGAAGACTCTGCTCCATCTCAGAATCCTATCTCAGGCATGGTGCAATCATTTTCAGGTATGCAAGTGTTTCCTATCTCCTATCAGAAATACTATGTACAGATACAGGTAGATATATATGGTGAGATATATAATTTGGTGGCCCTAATAGATACCGGGTCAGATATAAATTTAATTCAGAAAGATAAAGTGCCTGCCAAATATTGGAATCCCAGCACTGGCATTGTTACTGGTCTAGGAAATCATGATGTAGATTTTAAATATGAAATATCCAGAGT
>SNQJ01S0234107.1:1835-13990 GCA_010110895.2 Picea sitchensis
TTTGGTTCAATTTTTTTAATAAGATATTGGTTGCTTGTGTCTTGGCTAAAAAGGTAGGTGTTTTTTAGGTGGGACATTTACACCTAGCCTAACATAAGTAGTGGTATGGTAGTCGCACGATTTAACTTAATTTTGGTCTTTTTAAAAAAAAAATGTTTTTGGTTTGTACTGGTTATTTATGTTAATTTCAAGGGATTTAATAGGATTTTATTCCTTGAACTTTGGCACATGAGTATCCATTGATTGAGTTAACATTTAGGGTTTGGTTTATATATAAATATATTTTAACAAGTTAGCTCAACCAATCAAGCCATTCGCTTAAGTAATGTTATGGATGGAGAGGCCATAAGTCATAGGGTCAAATCAAGCACTCGTAGTAGAGTCACCCTCCATCCAAATATTCCATAGAAGATGGTGGTATTACGAGGTTTTCCTTGAAAAGTAAATATATATAGAGAGAGAGAGAGGTGGGGGGGTTAGCTCAAGTTGATGTTGTCAATGTTGGGTATGTGTTATATTCTTTGCAAAATTGATCCCATGTATTGTACACTGATATGGGAGCAAGGGGGGGTGAGGGGAACCCTAGCAAGGGAGGGTAGGGGGAGGCTAGGGTCCCCCTGTTGAGGGTTCGAGGATGGAGCCCACAAAAAAAATTCGTAGTTTTTTGCATCTGTTTTTTACGGTTTTTTGGTACATGGCTTTCGTCGATGGTTTTTTTTTAAGTCTGATTAAGGAATTAGGGTTGTTGACTAATCCGGGTCAATGAATTAGGGGTTGTAGGCCGCATGATCATATATATATATATATATATATATATATATATATATATATATATTGTAAATGATGAAGAGGATGATGAATAAAAAGATTAGAGGTGCGACTTTAAACAAGTTGTTGGTTTTCTTGGTTTGGGTTTGGGTTTCCGTGGCAAAATCTTTGTGTAATGTGTGTGTGTCATTGTATATTTTTTGTTTTTTATTAAGAATCTATTTGTAGTAATTAATTGTACAAGGTTAAAATCTACAGTCAATGTTGTTGGGCATTTCACTATTTCTATGTCAACAAGTGCTCAAGTAAAATATGTGATGTCCCTTTCAAAATGATCACTCCAAGATGATGACTTAATAACCTATCTAAGACTATAGTCAATGAAAAAGAGGATTAATTGATTATTTGATGTCATTTCAAGTTGAAAATGTAATGTTTATAAAGTGACATTAAATAATTAAGTAAAAAGAGATGTAAGTGACTTTGGGAAAATATTAAAGGTGAACCTTATAAATTTACTTTAATCACTTAAGTAAAGATAAAAGGGGAAAAGGGTCAACACAAAGGTAAAAGGGTCAGTAAAAAGGTGAAAGGAAAATAAAAAAGAGATGACGGTGCCCTCTCTAATTATGTTGATCATATTTTCTAAAAGTTGATTTGGAGAGAGCTCTTGTGGTTTGTGAGGGTTTTGCAACAAAACCCTTGTGGAGAATTGGTTTCGGTGGTGAAAGATTCCACCCTAGCTAATTAGTGGGAAAGACCATTCTGATTTTTCACTTGGATTCCATTGTTGAGGAGATCTATCCAACTTTGGCAGCGTATTGGAGTTTGTAGAGACCATTTTTCTTCTAGAGGAGGTCGGTTTCTTATTTGTAGCAGTTCGAGAGATTGGTAGAGGCCGAATTCATTGGTTGTGGCCGAGTTTCCTTGTGCAAGCCATATTTTTATCTTGTGGAGGTCGAGATCTCTTACAGAGGAGGTCGTACACCTTGGAGGGAGTTGTATTTATCTTGTGCAGGATCGTATTTCCTTAGAGAAGCCTAGCTCCAGCTATTAGGGCTGACATTTGTTGAGGAGAGTTGTTGTTTTCTTGGAGGGGCCATATTCTACAGCTGAGGGGGTTAAGTTCTCTCCTAGAGGAGCCATATTCATTGTTGAGGCCGATTTCGATATTGTGGGAGCTRCAATCTTMTTGAGAGGTTGATYTGAACCTATACATTATCCAGCGTATGTAAGAGGTCATAAATATAATAAAAATCAGATCAGTTTTTGGTGGTTTAGTTAAGTTATTTCCATTGTACTTTACTGTTATAATTTGCATGCAATGTGAAAACTTGACTTGGCATTAAACCCTCATTTATTCACTAAAAACTACATTGAGAAAACCCACCAACAAACACATAACAAACAATAGCAATAAAAAGGGATTATTGTAGTGAATTTGGCATGACAAAGATTCTTTACTTAGGTCATGTGATCAGTGTGCAAGGTGTACATGTACATTAAGAGAAGAACCAAACCATATTGGATTGGTCCACTCCTAGGTCCCTTATGGAGTTGAGAAGATTATTTGGGATGTGTAGCTACTACATGCAGTTTGTTAAGGTATTTTCACAGTTGGGTGCACCCTTGACAGATTTGACGAAGAAAGGGGCATTCAGGTGGACACAAGAGTCATGGTAAGCATCAAAGAGGTGATGAGCACTTGTCCAGTATTAGCACTGTCTGATTTCACTCAACCCTTTGTACTTGAGTGTGATGCTTCAGGTGAGGGTATTGGGATCGTATTGATGCATAACTGACACCCAATAGTGTTTGAGAGTAGGAAGCTTAGAGACCCAGAGCAACTCTAATCCATTTATGACAAAGAGATGCTTGCTATCATGCATGCTTTGACAAAGTTTAGGCAGTATTTGGTTGGTGTCTGATTCGTGGTTAGCACTAACCACAACAGTTTGAGGTATTTCCTAGAGCAAAAGGATTTGAATGAGAGACGATAGAAATGGGTTAGCAAGATATAGGCATATGGCTTCAACATTGAGTATGTGAAGGGTGAGAAGAATATTGTTGTTGATGCCCTTTTCAGGAAATTGACGGTGTGTTCTCTTATGGAGATTTCAACTGATTGGAAATCTCACCTTTCGGTGGAGTATTCCAAGAATCAATGGGTGTGTGAGTTGATGGATGGACTCATACGGGATGACATATATAGAATGGTGGATGATATCATTTTCTACAAGGACATGATATATCTAGTACCCGAGTCCACACTCAAGGAGAAGATTTTGAGGGATTCTCATGACATACCATTGGCAGGGCACCTTGGGTATTTCAAGACCTATAGGTAGATACAAGAGAGGTTCTCATGGAAGGGCCTCAAGAATGATGTGTTGTGGTATGTGAGGGAGTGTATGACTTGTCAACAGAGCAAGTTAGAGCATACTCATCTGAAATGATTATGACAACCTCTACCCATTCGAGAGCAGAAATGGGAGAGTGTATTGATGGACTTTATCACAGGTCTACTGAAGGTATAGGGCAGGGATTGCATATATGTAGCGGTTGATCGGTTGACCAAGTTTGCTCACTTATTTGCTATTTCATTAGAGTATAAGGCAACATTGGTGGAAGAATTGTTCTTCAGGGAGGTGTTTAGACTTCATGGACTGCTTAGGTACATTGTTAGTGACAGGGACAACATGTTTCTTAACGCTTTTTGGTAGGATTTGTTCATATTGGTCAGCACAGAGTTGACTCCTAGCACCAGTTATCACCCTCAGACAGATGGTCAAACAAAGGTTGTGAACAAATGGATTGAGGGGTATCTGTGCAATTATCTATTAGGACAACAAAGGACTTGGATTAAGTGGTTGCATTTGGGGAGCATTGCCATAAAAATACCTACCACATGTCCATTGGTATGATCCCATTCCGAGCATTGTACAGTCATGATGTTCCTTCATTTGTAGATTTGGTCTTTGGGGATAGCAAAGCTCCCAAAGCCAAAGATTGGATACAGGAGAACCAGGAAATCCCTAAGGCCCTTAAGGAAAACTTGCAAACAACTCAGAATCAACAAAAGATATATGCAAATAGATGCATGGTTGAGCGCAACTTTGATGTAGGAGACTTGGTATTTTTGAGGCTACAACCATACAAACAGTCTCCGTTGAAGAGGAGTGCAGAAAATTTGTAGCCCCGATTTTATGGTCCATACAGGGTAGTACGGAGAGTTGGGGAAGTAGCCTATGAGCTTGAGCTACGAGAGGGGATCAATATCCACAATGTTTTTCACATTCCATGCCTCAAAAACGCAGTAGGACAACAGGTGACCACTTCAGTAGAGTTACCCCTGTTGAATGAGGAGTGGCAGTTGGTATTGATTCCAAAGGAGATTTTAGATGTCAGGGAGAGGAAATTGAGGAGCAAAGTCATTAGAGAGTTCTTGATCAGGTGGAAAGGCTTGCCAGTAGAGGATGCCACGTGGGAGGGAGATAATATTTTGCAACATCTTGTTTTGTAGTTTCTCGAGGACAAGCAATTTGAGGAAGGGAGGAATGTAATGTCCCTTTCCCATAGGCTATAGTCGATGAAAAAGGAGATTAATTATTATTTGATGTCATTTTGGGTGGAAAACGTAATTTTTATAAAGTGACATTAAATAATTAAGTAAAAACAGATGCTCTAAAGTGACTTTAGGAAAATATTAAAGGTGAACCTTATAAAGTCACTTTAATCACTTAAGTGAAGATACAAGGTAAAAGGGTCAACAAAAAGATAAAAGGGTCAGCAAAAAGGGTCAACAAAAAGATAAAAGGGTCAGCAAAAAGGTGAAAGGGAAATAAAAGAAGATGAGGGCGCCCTTTCTCATTATGTTAATCATATTGTCCAAAAATTGATTTGGAGAGAGCTCTTGTGGCTTGTAAGGGTTTTGCAACAAAACCCTTGTGGAGAATTGGTTTCAGTTTGGTGGGCGGTTTTGCAACAAAACCCTTGTGGAGAATTGGTTTCAAATAGTGAAACATTCCACCCTAGCTAATTAGTGGGGAAGATGATTCATATTTTCCACTTAGATTCCATTATTGAAGAGATCTATCCATCTTTGGCAGTAGATTGGGGTTTGTAGAGACCATATTTCTTATGGAGGAGGTTGATTTCTTATTTGCAGCAGTCCAAAAGATTTATAGAGTTCGAATTCATTAGTTGGGGCTGAGTTTCCTTGTGCAGGTTGTAATTTCCCCTTATGGAGACTGGGATCTCTTGCAGAGGAGGTCGTAGACCTTGGAGGGAGTTGTATTTCTCTTCTGGTCGTATTCATTCATGGGAGGTTGTATTTCCTTAGAGAGGTCAAGCTCTAGCTGTTAGGGTCGAAATCTATTGAGGGGAGGTCATTATTTTCTTAGAGGTGTCGTATTCTTCAGATGAGGGGGTCGAGTTCTCTCCCGAGGGAGCCATATTCATTGTGGATGTCGATTTTGGTATTGTGGGAGATGCAATATTCTTGAGAGGTTGATTTGAACCTCTACATTATCCAACATATGTAACAGGTAAAAAATATTAAAAAAAAAACATATCAGTTTGTTGTGGTTTAGTTAAGTTATTTCCTTTGTACTTTGTTGTTATAATTTGCATGCAATATGAAAACTTTACTTGGCATTAAACCCTGATTTATCCATTAAAAACTACATTTATAAAACCCACCAACAAACACATAACAAACAAAAATAATAAAAAAGAGGTTATTACAATGAGATTTGGTTATATCAACAAACTATTTGATGAAATCCCTAAGCCAAAAATCACTAGAATATTACAGCAGTAAAAAAAAAATTATTACAACAATAAGGAGGGTTATTACAACATCCCCCTAGGTGAGGAGCACCAGCTTACGTTGATAGGTTTACTAAGGATGCCATTTATGAATATGAAGAGGCATCCCTTGGGTTTCCCCATGAGATTTTCCTTGGAAAATACATAAAGAGAGAAAGACCCTACGAGGAAGAAGAGATGATGGATTTCTCTTGCGACCCAATGTGCATGAATTTCATTTTACCTTTGCAAGAAGAAGTAATAAGTGCTCGGAGCTGCACCTATTAAGTAGAAGTATTCAGAGGAAGTTTTTAGCTCAAATTGTATTCATGGTATAATCCCCTAGTAGAGGCCAAGCCCTAGGGGGAGATCTTTGTCTAGGGATTTTTTTTTTTGTAATTCTACCCATAAAAAATATCCTAACTAATTCAGAAGAAATATTATTCACCGCAAAGGAAGAAGACATGAGTATTCATGAAATTAGGAGGGAAGGGTAGTTTCAAATAATTCCAAAATATGGTGAATCCACATATTTGGGTCTCTCTTCAATTTGTTAGATGCACACATATATCTTCATTGGGAGTAACAAAGGAAACCACAAAAATTAGGGGTTGTTTCATATTATAAAGCAACGTGATCTCATCGAGAGCATATCATTTCACCACATCATTGGCAAGAGTGGGAGTTCGGTCACGTCTTTTCTTTTTATTTTTTAAAGGAACTAAAATTTTTATCTTATATAATCAAACATGTTGACGAAAACAACCAAATCCATTGGATCTATTACAAAATTTTGGCATATAGCCAATGATTGTACCACTCCTAATACATTGTAAAACATGAATATTTCCCTTGCAAACATCCACATTATTTGAATGCAAAATTTCTTAATAAACTGCCCAAGCAAAAAGACAATTTTGAAATACATCAGTTGACAATTGATTCATGATCTGGTACTATTTGTGGCCCACTTTGCAGTGGAGAATATTCTTCTACCTCCATAGGTGGAACTCCAAGTCCTCCCTAACCATCCTTTGAGTTTCCATGGAAAGAAGCATCTGACACATGATTGATGGACAATGACTGAATAGGCTAAGGCATAACCAAATTTCTCAAAAACTAGCATTTGGTTTCCAGCCTCTCAATGCATTAAATGAAGGATTGCTCCAGATTCCCAACTTTGACCGATAATTGGTGGAGTGAAAAGCAGTTTGCTTAAGATATTTCCTCATGGCATTGGAGGATTTTCTTGATTTCCCTCTAGGAAGGATCCCTATTGATACCAAACAACAAACCACTATAACCAATATAGCTAGGCCACCCGCCATTTAGTTCTTTGTTGTAAGAATTGTTTGAAATATGGGTAGAAAGGATTTTAACACCAACAGACCACAAACATTCGACTTCCATGTTCCTGGAACTCACAACATCTGCGCAAGTATACTCAATCCCATAGAAGCAATCATAATAACAATTCTTAAGTAATAAGCAATCATACCAACATCATCATACTATGCATTTCTTAAGTAATAAGTACACCCATACCCCAAAAGAGTATAATCAAAGAGTAACAAATAACTAAAGATACCTCCACCGACTACCTCTCCTTCCCAAATGTAATAAGGAGAATGAGAAAATTGATCCAGAATATCAATTCCATAATCAATATCATAACTACTAACACTTAACCCAATGATAAAAGGAGGTATTTCATAATTATAACTCAACACTGGAATTTCCCAAACTCTAAAGAGAGAAAAATCGCTAGGAAAGAACTTGAAAACCAAATGAAAGTTGGTTGACAAAGGGCTATCTCTCAATATCAAGCAATGGTCATCCCAAACTCCCACCAACCTGCTCCTTTTCTTCTTCAACGCACCTTACAATAAACGAGAATAACCACAAGGAATGAGAGTCACGACTTCTGGAAAATTCGAGTATATCAAATGCTCGCACAAGCCAACATAAATGAGGGATTTTACTACAACTTGGAAGAATTGAACATGGCTATCGATCATGTGCCCAACCCAAAGCGCCAAATGCCACCCATCCCATGTATTGAACGACCCCAACATAGAACTAAGGTATATATAAATAGTCCCTTCCACCATTAACAATAATGTCACCTTCTCCTAGAATTGATCCATATTTTCCCCATTGGTCTGCTTCATTATTTAGCTCACGCCTAATATGATAAACACAATAATCTTTGAACCCAAAAAGAAGAC
This sequence comes from Picea sitchensis, assembly GCA_010110895.2. Classification (NCBI taxonomy): domain Eukaryota; kingdom Viridiplantae; phylum Streptophyta; class Pinopsida; order Pinales; family Pinaceae; genus Picea; species Picea sitchensis. The sequence goes on from SNQJ01S0234107.1 coordinate 9,641, forward strand.
TGAGAGCCCAAGATATTACCCATGGAAAGGCCTTAGTTCTTATGTCAACTTGATTGATGAGAGCCCTGATCATGAGCATGGAGTCACCCAAGATAATGATCTTCTGAAATCCTTTTTCCTTTGCCAGCCTAATACCTTGCCACAAGGCATATGCTTCAGCGGAATTATTTGAAACATTACCTAAACCCTGAATGTAATGGACAAATGAATTCCCTGTGGGATCACAAATTATCTCCCCCCCCCACCCTCTGACACCTGTCGCCCCTCAATTTTTTTGAGAAGCCCAATCAAAGAAAAGTATATTGGATTGTTGTTGGGAGAGGCACTCCTTGAACTCTTGATTGGAAAGCTTGATAGCCCATCTAGGAATTTTATTGCTTTGTATTTTATTAGGGGACCAAGAAGATCCCAAGTTGATATTATTCATCCATCATTGCTCACAGTCATTTAAATCCTAATCCGGTCCACTCAGGCGAGGCTGCATATATTTTGTCAATAAGGAGAGGGCATTGTTTTTTGTTTGAATAGGATGCCTCTTTTCTTCCTGAAAATTGTTTTGTTTCGAGATAACGAAATACTCTAGCAAACATACTTTGGGAGAGCTTCCCAAATTCGTTTGAGTTGAGCTTTTTTCTTAAAACTTCCTCTGTATCTTTTCCACCATTGGGAAAAGAGATCTGAGTAGGAGTTGTGCCAATCAAATAGGTGCCCTAGACTACCTAAGACCCTTGACCATACTTCCCTCTCATAGTTGTAGTCTACAAATAAATGTTGAGAAGATTCCTCCTTGATAAGGTAGAGAGCACATTGAGAGGGCCCTACAGTACCACACTTACACAATTTTTCAGAAGTTAGCACTTTCCTATGAGCAAGCAACCAACAAGAAAAGTTTATTTTGGGAAGACTGTCATTATTCCAAATAGATGCCCACAAGCCAAAACAAGGGAAAGAGGTAGATGCTTCAAGCAAAGCATGTTACCCCATGTTCACAGTTTAAATAGAACCATTCCATCCACGGGAGTATACATGTCGTTTGTTCCAGGGAGCACATTTATTCATAGACGAGAGAAACAAATTATTTAAAGGAACCAGAGGAGCTGGCAAAGAGGGTGATTTCCAACCTAACCAATCCATTGAAGAATCACAACAAACCAATATGTAAAATAGTGATTTGATTCCACATTCCGCCAACCATAACCGCAAAGGTTCCATATCCTATCGCAGAGAGAGACGATCATTAGTCATTATTTTGTCTTCCCAAATACATATAGGTCGACCATTCCCAGGAATCCAGGACAAATTCACATAGAATGTGGATTTGACAGCTAGTAAAATTCTGAAGATGGGAGAGCCCTTAGTGGGTTTACAAGGGTTTTCTAAACACCTTTTTCATGGACCATTGAAATATTTATTAACCAACACACCCTTTTCCACCACGTTGGTTTGCCTTAAAACAAGTCGCCACAACATTTTCACCCCCATGGCCTTGTTCATAAGCTCAGGATTTCTTATTCCCAATCTGCCTCTATTATTGGGATTGATTACTTGATTCCATTTCACTAGATGATTTTTTTTTATTAGCTTTCCCTCTCCAGAGAAATTCCCTTAGCTTCAGATTTATCCAATTGGTTATCCCTTTAGGAGAATGAAGAGAAGAGCATTGATAGAGATGAAGATTAGACATAACATCTTTAATGTGAACAATTCGACCAACAAGGTTTAACCATTGTGTGCCTCATTGCATAAAATTTTGATTTATCTTTTCAACAATTGGAATCCATTCCTGAGATGTGGAATTTTTCAGAGAAATTGGAATGCCAAGATATGAAAAGGAGGCCCATTTTCAGCAACAAGAAATTGAAAGATTCTAGAAATCACACCCAACTCCTATGGAGGAGTGTTCCAATCCATAATCTGACATTTTCTCTTATTCAATACACCCCTTGAAGCATTAAGAAAAGAATCAAATACCACTATGAATTTGGAAGCAATTGTCATTGAGGCTCCACCCATCAAGAGGGTGTCATCTGCAAACTGGGAATGGTTAATATTTTTGACTCCACGAGCTATTTGTAGACCTGGAAGATTCCCAACCAATCTTTCATGTTCTAATTTCCTCCTAAATGCTTCAACCATTATAATGAAAAGGAGGGGAGAAAGGGGACAACCTTGACGAAGACCTCTGCTTATTTGAAAAAAATTATGTTGGCCTTCCATTCACTAAAGGGGATATCCAAGGGCCACTTATGTAATAAGACACTCACTTTATGAATTGAGGACTGAGACCAAAGTGTTCTAAGACCTTAAATAAGAAAACATGTTGAACGGTATCAAAAGCGTTAACCATATCGAATTTAATGAACATACCTTTACCTTTAACATTGATGCTTGAATGTATAACTTATTGGACCAACACTATATTGTTCATAATTTGCTTGTCTTGCATGAAACCTCCTTGATTGGAAGAGATGAATTTGGGGAGATTTTTTTAAACGAGAAGCTATGATTTTGGTGAGAATTTTGTAAGATGAGTTGCATAATGAGATAGGTATAAATCTAGCAAAGGAAGTGGGATTGGCTTCTTTAGGCACTAAGGATAAAAAGGGAGAATTGGTATTCCCCCCAATCTTAGAGATTAATGTGAATAATGCAACATACATTTTAGATCATATTTAATCAAGTCCCAGAATTGCCTATAAAAGGAAATGGAAAATCCATCTGGTCTCGAGGCTTTATCTGGTCCCAAACTCCATATGGCAGTAAATATTTCCGCTTCAGAAATAGGTCGAATAAGAGTCAAATTCTCATAATTAGAAATGAGATATGGGATGTGCACAAGCATAGAGTACACATTTGAGGGATGTGACTCTTCTTGTTGAGAAAATAGATCAACAAAATATCTCTTGGCAACAACTTTAATACTAAAAAAATATGAAACTTGAGTACCGTCTTCAAGGCTGATGCTAGAGACATTGTTCCTAGACTACCTGGATTTAGCTTAATTATGAAAAAACTTAGTGTTGATATCCCCGGCCTTGAGCCAAAGACTACGCAATTTTAGTCTCCACAATTCTTCTTCACGTCGAACAACTCTTTGGTATTGAATTTGCAGGTCGAGCTCTTCATTTTGTTGTTGGGCAGTGATTTCTTGTGTTCAATATCCTTCTGGAAGTTCTCTAACTTCAATTTAATATCTTCTTTCTCCTTATCAGGAAGATTAAAAGAGGATTTGGCCCAAAGTTTGAGAGCTTGCTTTACCAAAATGAGTTTTTTCTCCCAAATAAAATGGGTGTGTCAAGAACCCAAGTTTTCCAATTCAATTCTACCAAGGAGATCACCTTAGGACGGATAATCCATAGAGGATTGAAGCAAAAGGGGAGCAACCCATATTCAAGGATTTTATGAATATGAAAGGAGATGGGCTTGTGATCAGAAATGAGAGAGGGAAGGTTGTAGGATTTTATAGCAGAATTTGTGGTAAGACAATTACTATGGATCAAGAAGTGGTCTAATTTGGGAGTTATATGTCCTGGACTCGATCTCATATTTGACAAAGTATATCTCCTTTTTTGAGGGTTTATGTCCAACATATCCGAATCGACCAACAATTCCTCCAAATTTTCACGGAAAGGGACCCAACCAAAGAACCCTCCTCTTTTTTCCAAGCTATTTCTGACAGCATTAAAGTCCACAGCTGGAATACAATCCACTGCAAACTCAATATCTTTAAGTCTTTGTAAGGATCTCCAACAAATGTATTTTTCCATTGGATTCGATGGCATGTAAACATTAATGACTACATAATTTTTATTTAATTGTCTGCATCTCAATTTTGTTAAAATCCATTGTTGAGTATTGAAAGTAAACTCTAAACTTACCTTAGATTTATTCCATAAGGTGCACAAACCCTAGAGGCAACTCTRGAATCAACAACTATAACATCACTTGAACTCCACATTCTTTTCCCAATTTTGATTGCTTCATTCACGCTCATCTTGGTCTCTTGAACCATAAGTATTTGGGGATTTTTCTGATCTAATTAAATCCATGACAGCCATTAACTTAGGGTCGTTGCCTAAACCCCTGCAATTATAAGAGACCAATTTCATTATTTAGGAGGGTTTGAGAGGGAACCTCCTTTATTAGGAACATCTCCTTTGAGGTTTTTTGTGTTGATTTTTTTGTAGCTTCGAAAGGCATTCCCATTAGAGGCCAAAGTGTCAGGCATGTGGGAATCCTTGTTGGCACCAAATTAATCTTTCGTTTCAGTGGAATTGACCTTGGAATGAGGTTAGGGCCTCATGGGAAAGTTGATGGGATTTGTGGGCTTGTGTATGGGTTTCACACTCA
>SNQJ01S0234108.1:11302-25292 GCA_010110895.2 Picea sitchensis
TTTAGAGATATCACTTGTAACTTGTCTGAAGCAAAGATTAAAGGTAAGGAATACAATACGAAAAATGAGGTCAACACTCTCATAGTGTTGTGATCAAACATTCCTCCATGGAAACGTGGAACTAACACACGAGATTCTTCCTAGAGGAGGTGTTAGTTGTATTAGACAAATGATAAGTTAAGCATTTACCTCTATATGCTCACATGCTATCAAGTATGATACTTTACAAAGACTGTTATCTCAACTATATTCATCAACCTGTCATGTGTACCTTTGAATCTTATTAACTTGATTAATCAAAACTAGAGCCTTGTCCTCAGGAATGAGTGCTTGCTTTTCTTCCGAGTCTTCTTCACTCAAGATGATGAGTGCTTTCTTCAACCTGTCTTTTGTACTAAGACAATACACTATCTTGACAGAAGGTTAGGTTAGAGGATAAGTTCTATGATCTCAACTTTTAATCCATCTAATACCTTGACTCAGATTTTGATCAAATGTTAGAATGAAGTTCATAGCTACAACATGCAATACTGATCAAAATAATGTCATAACAAATAGATGCATATCATAATAATCACACATGGGTTGCATTCCTCTGAATGTGTTGGATCTTGAGATCCTTCTGGATCTATGGAAAAAGATCCCTTCCCCTGCAAATACTCTTTAAAGTTTAACCATTTAAACATATGTGAGTACATACCTCTAATGGCATTTGCAGGTAGTGGCACCATCTGACAATAGCAGTAATCATTACCAACTCTTAAAAACTTCAAGGGTGTTTTCCACTGGTGCTACGGCTGCAACTGCAACTGATACTACAACTGCAACTAGTTCTGAGACCGCAACTGCAACCGCAACTTAGGGTTTTATGAGGAAACCCTAATTTTTCAAACTTCAAAATTTGAAATTCTGATCCAGGGGATAGATGTGCTGAGCTGAGGCGAGTAAGCTGGTGCAGTCAGATTTATGAAAATCCAACTTTTACCCCCTCAAACTTGATCTGCGGATTTCTGGACTGGTGCTTATGGTTTTCTGGTACTTCTGGTACTTTGGTTTTCTAGTTTTCTGGTACTTTGTGAAACTAGGGTTTCACTTTCTGGGAGATCTATCCATTGAAAAGGTGCGTTGAAGGTGCCAAAATGATCCTTGAGGGAGGACACACTTTTCTAGATGGTTTTATGGCTGAAATACCTCACCAACAAAAAGCCCTAATTTGCATGTACGACAATAGTGACGTTTTTTACTTTTCTCTTGTGAAAGATGCTCTCTTCAGCTTGACTCTTATACCATGTTAATGTTTAATCCATTATTATAGTTCTTTGCATTTCAATAGATAACAACAACATAATACAAGATCACTGAGAAATACACAATCACAAGAGACACAACATTTATCCTAAGAAACCCTCTAGGGGAAGAAAACCCAGCAAAACTTCCTTAATATAGATAGCCAATACAATGTCAAGAGATAACTTAAACAAGTACATAATGTCCTCTCCCAAAGATGCACCTCTCTCTCTCTCTCTTCTCCAACTGCAGCTCCAAAACTTGTCTCTCAATGAACAAGTGAGTGTGTGTCTAAGTGAGCCGCTAGCCTCTTTATTTATACAAGTCTGGCACATGTGGAAGTGTCTTTTCACTGGCAGGGCCGACTTCTTCTTCTGGGTGGTTATAACCACCTTTATTATATTTCGGGGCCTCTTTGATATATTCTGGGGTCGACTTCTCTTTCTTCCTATTACAATTACATTATGACCAATCCGAAAAAGGGAATTTGGTCCTTTTACAATAGCCGACATGATCAATCCACAATGGGGATTGATCCAATGAATAATATATCAAATAAGAATAAGAATACACTTTGCAGTTACATTATTTCAACACAAATAAATCCATAAGAAAATTTTAATTTTTAAAGGACATGCTAACTTCCATACCAACTTGCACCACCACTGGCTCACATCACTCGATCCTTCACTAATTTTGGCTTTATATACTAGCTTGGTTGTAAGAACCATCGAGGATTTATTCAATGACCATTTTAATTCATCATCACGGTCTTTTAAAACAATAGTGTTTTTCTTGAGAATATTGGTATATTTCATCCATTCTTCAACCTAATGACTTAGTTCCAATGACTCTGGAATTTTCCAAGACTAAATCCCAACTTCTTGGACCATCAAATTTGTTGCATCTGCTAAACATGTAATTCCTTTAACCTATAAGGCATTTCAAAGAGTTTTAGAGAACCTATAGTTGCCACCACATCATATCCAAGGGTCCTCACCAACAATCAACTCCGTGCCTCTCCCAATTTTCCATGCAACTTAATGACTAAGAATATCATAAGCTTTAACCAGTCCTTTCCAGATGTTGGAAGCCCCTTTAAAATATTTTATCTCTTGTCTTAATGAAACCTCCACTTCTTTGTTTTCAAGATACTTTTCCTTCAATACTTTTCCCCGTAGTCCTTTGTTGAAAAACATCCTCCATATACTTTTGGCTACTAATGCTTGGTTGAACACATACAAGTTCTTTAGATCCCATCCACCTAGTTCCTTGGGGTTTGGATACCCTATCCCATTTAACCAATGGAATTCCTTCCTCAACTCTTTTTCCTATCCACATAAACCCGTAGCACTTTTTCCTTATTTGATCCAAGATGCATTTGGGTACATGTGCTATGGATAACCAATAAATAGGAATACTTTCTAGAACATATTTTACCAATACTATCCTTCCTCCTTGAGAAAGCCACCTATTACACCAACAGGTAATTATGTCTTCCATTTTTTTTATCAGGCAATTCCAATCATCTTTTTTATAATTGTCAGATGAAAACCTAAATACTTGACACCCACATCTAGGGGATCCATCTTCGTAGGGAATAGTTGTTCTAATCTCTTTAGGAAATCATCACTTGGACCGTTTTCCAAAATTCAAGATTTGTTCATATTGATTTCCATCCCTGTTGCTTCAGAAAGTAAATGTAAGATAGTTTTTAAGTAACGTTGTTCCCTCAAATTTCCTCTACCAAAAACTAAAATTTCATCTACAAACAACAAGTGGATAACCTAAATAGACTCCATATCTTGTATACCTTTAAAGAATCCATTTTGTGTTGCTTTGGCTTTCATTTTGTTGATCCCTTCTACTACCGGGAGGAACATAAACAGTGTCAATGGGGAATCCTTTCCTAAGACCCCTTCATGCCCTAAAGAACCCCAAAGGAGAGCCATTTATTAACACTGCAAAATTTGTAGATTCCACACACCCCATAATTCAATTAACATTTTGAAGTGATAAACCTATTTGAAATAAAACCAATATGCGAAAGAGCCAATTCCCTTTATCACATTCCTTCGAAAGATCAATTTTCATGAATATTGCAAGTTGTTTTCTAGTTTTTATTGAATGAAACCCCTCTTGAGTTGTCCGACAACATCATGAATCTACATATTGAAAAGAAAGTCAAAATGTTCTTTCGAATGGAATTGGATATTGCTTGTTTCATTCTATTCTCAATGATCTTTGAGACAGTCTTGTAGATAAGATTACAAAGGGATATCAGTATGAAATCATCAAAGGTGGAAGGGGCATTCTTTTTCAGAATAAGTGTTATAAAGGTGGCATTTTTAAATCGCCCAATGTCTTGCCAAATCTTCTACTTTCCTCAATCACCCTAAGAAAATCATCCTCTAAAATGTAATAGAATCCTAAGAAGAATTCCATTGTCCAAAAATCAGGGTCTGGACTTTTGGCCTTCTTAAAATTCCCTAGAACAACTTTAATTCTTCCTTTGTTACCTCTAACTCCATAATTTCATTCATTTCATCATTAAAGAATCTAGGAAACAGTCTAACTTCTTTCAGAATCTCCCCTATATTAGCTACATCATTGTCCTTAAACAAATATTGGAAATGGTGTATACATGCATGGGAAATATCCTTGAAGGATGAGATCTGTGAACCATTTAGACCTTCTAGCTCCCAAATATGGTTAAAGTTCCTTCTACAAGCAACATATTTTTGAAAAAAAAATCATTTTGTCGTCTCCCTCGGCCAATCGAATAGCATGGATTTTAATCCTCCACTTAGTTTCTTCCATCTCCAGAAGGACTTTCTTTTTACCTTCAAGTTCTTTTAATCATTCACCCTCCTCATCATTGAAAATCCTACTACTATTTTAGTAAAAACATCTCTTATATCGTTGCCTCCACAACCTTAAAGTATTTTTGGTATACTTTTGTTTTTTCCTTTTCCCATTCTGCAACCACCTTCTTAACTTGAATCAAGTTGTCTGAGAACTCTTGCATGGCATATTCACCAGAGGATGATTCATAATTTATCTACTTGCTCATAATCATATGTTTGAAGCTTTCCTCCAAGAGCCAAGAGTGATTAAACTTAAATGGAAAAGACACATTTTGATTCTCCACCTTAAATTGCAATAGGACATGTAGATGTTCAGAGTTCCCACTAGAACCTACCCATGATTTGTATCTACAAATATCCTCAAGAGTCTTCTTAGAAACAAGAAAGTGATCCAATCTTTTCAAAACATTGGCCATGCCACTTCTGGAATTTTGCCAAGTTGGAACCACCTTAATTGGTTCAACATCCACCAATCTTAAGTCTTCAAAGCAATGAGTGAAAAATTTCTCCACTGGATCTAATCTAGTGACCTCACCCCAATATTCTCTCGAATTGAGAGTTAGGTTTAAGTCACATCCTACAATCACATTATCCCCACTCAAGGTCTGTTGTTCTTTTAAAGTGTTCCAGAACTGTAACTTATTGATATATAGAGCATACATGTTCACAAGTTTGAATCACTTGTCAACACCCTTGGCCCTTCTTTCAACCATGATTCCAGAAATAAGATAGACATAATTAGTAGCCTCAAAACAATCTTTCTAGCCACTTCCTAGACCACCAGAGAATCCTTGCGCATCCACTGCACAAAAATTCCACTCCTTCAAGATAGAGGAAATAAACTCAATTGCTTTTCCCCCCTCACACATCGTCTCTTGGAACATAATCACATCCGGCTTATACACAAAAATAAATCTTTTGAGGGCTAACCTATTGAGGGCACCCCTAACCCTCTAACGTTGAAGGACAAAAAGATCATGATGGAAAAACTTTCCTGGAGTTCTTTGTTGTAAGTACCCCTTGTATAGTCAACTATTTTCCTGCCTTTACCTCCATTGAGGCCTTCGATTTTTCTATTGAGATATATGATTTTCTCCCCACTAGATTTGGATTAGAGTGCATAAAACCTAAACCACCCTTGATCCCTCTTCCTTTATCTTGCGAGTTATATTCCCTAGGGCACAAATGATATGAGGAAGAAACATGTTGATTTTGCAAGGTATTCACAGCTTGCTCAACCTTATCAGGTGGCCCTCCTTCATCTAAATTTTGAGATGCACACGAATCCACGTTCAAAACTCACAATTATCCAACTTCCATTAATGAAATTCGACTAAGTATAAAAACTACTTGCGATTCCCCCTCCTGAATCTCTTCTTTAGGTGATAGAGACTCTTCATTAAAAATGGATAGAGGTGGCAAATCTAAAGAAAAAGAGTCCTTACCTTTATACGCACCATATGAAGAATGCTCCTTATGGGAATCCTCCTTTTCAATTGAGAAGTATTGTCTATGATTAGGGAGAGACATGCTGACATTACCCCCCTTAGAGGGAAACATTCTTCCTTTTTCTTCCTCCTGAGCCAATGGATTCTGATCACCCGGGCATCTAATTTTTTAATCCATTGCTTCTTCTTAGGCTACCATTGAGGCCTTTGGATGCTACACTCTCTCCACAAACGTCCTACCTCATGGCACTTTCCAGTAGTCCAATGATTGAAGTAGAATCCAACCTCTCCTAACAATTTCAATTGCTACCGACCGTCCATCCCTAATATCAACTTCGACAAGCACCTTTTCCATTCGTTTGTCAAAGGAGTCCTAGAGATTCTCCTTAATTGCAATGAAACATCTGATATTACCTCCAATCAATCATAAAACCACTTCATTCAAGAATTCTAGCGACAACCCAGGGAGAAGTACCCAAATATGTTGGATATTCATTGGTTCATGACAGGGATCAAACCTTAGATTCCAATGATGTAGGACTAGACTCAAAGGCCCCCAATAGATTTGTGTTTGAGGATTATAGTAGTGTACTCTACTTTTTTGAATTCAAAACATATCCACCCTCTAACTAGGAGGTGATAATAGGGGTTATATCCCAGAATTTTGCGCCATCCTACTTCCAATCAATGTTTCAGAGAGTCTCATTTTACCAATTTGCCAATAAACCTACCCACCAAGGCCTGATTCATTAGGCCTTTGAACCTATCCATACCTACATCAAGTCCAAGCACCAGTTTCGCCTTATCGTTTATGCATCTAATACAATTTTTTCCTTTCTTAAGTCTTGGAGCATCCTAGACTAAGATTAGCTATGAGATGCATGCAATAGGCTCCGACCTTATCTCCATCTCCAATAACACCTCTCTCGACCCTTCCACAACTTGGATAGAGTTAAGGACATTAAACTCCACCTTATGTTCCATCCCCATAATTTTATATCTCGAAGGTTTCATCGCCTACAGTACATCAGTCCTTGTCTCATCACCTTTATGGTTGTATTAAAGTGACTTGATCTCATGATATCTATCATCGATCGAGGGAATGTCTAGCATGGCGCTTAGCTCACCATCTGGTTCTACATGTCCAGGAATCCTAGGTGTCACCTTAAAGGCTCGCCCATCCCTCCATATTTTAACCAACTCATCATGCATCTGGAAGATAGATGATGGATTGGGTGAGCCATCCTCCCCATAGTTCACTGTGTCTAGACTATGAGCCATGGCTTTGATGATAAACTAGGCCATGACTCTAAGGTTTAGGGACCTAGAAAATAAACCTCGTGGAATCCCTAGGATGACCCATCTCCTTCGTCATGACTCACCATCAACAAAACCCCATTACAGGGATTGAACTCACTGTAGTGGCGAAGAATTGGGTTAAATCTTAGCTCGTGATCCAAAAACTGAAGATTTATTTAAATTTTTTATGGTATCCAAGGGAAACTCTGGATCCATATTCAATTGTCTTCTTGGACAGTAAACCAACTTCAAAGTAATGATAAACTTTAATGATGATTGATCATGGATCTTCTTTAACAAAAGATTGTCCTATCATAAATTAGCTCCAAGAGATATGCTTCAATAGCACTTAGATATTCGTTGCAATTAATTTGTGACTCCAGTCCAATTCATTTCCAATAATTTGATAAATCTTAAAGAACAATATATTCACACATAAGTCGAAACCCTAGATCGTCCTTGTACTAAGAGAGATCCGTTGTTAAAAATGTTTGAAATAGCTTTATTAGCTTTAAGAGATATGCTTCAATAACACTCATATTTTTTCTTCAATAAATATATAATTCAAGTCCAACTCCTTTCCAATAATTTGGTAAATTTGCACAACAAAATATATCTAAAAGATGCTTGAAATTCTTCAACCCGGTTGCCTTTACCAATCTCTATGAAGACATTGTGTGGCCATTTCAGTGGGAAGGTTTTGGTGACATGAAGTCATTCAAATCACTGCAAAGGTGACTTAACCAAGAAGAGTAATCTTAAAACCCTAGCTAAAATATCCTACGAATAGCTTTGAGTCCATGGTGATCTAGTAGTTCATCCATGCAGGTAATGAGAGAGCCTAGCAGTTGCAACAAATAGGGTAAAAACCCTAGCTGCATAGCCAAATAAAGGACATTGGATGTTGTGATATTCCTCTCCAAATATAATATAAAAGAATATTACCAAAAATTATGACGATGAGGCAATGGGACTAAAGCGATTACAACCTTGGTTGTGAAAACTCTCTCTTTCCCAAAGATCCTCTAGGAACAACCATAATTTCTCCATGGTAAATCCTTCTCGACTCCTTTTCACCACCCTAGGGTTAGGGTCCACTCCACTTCATTTCATTCTCTTACCAAAAAACCATTCTGGTATTTTAATCTCCCATTCCATGTTGCGTAAATGGAAGGAGCTTGAAAATTGTAGATTAAATTAAGGGAACCATGAACGATCTGATTTGAGAAAGATGTAGAGACAAAATCCTAGTCCACATGCAACCCATCCATAGAGTTGAGACACAAGTCCATCCACAAATCCAAAACCCTAGTCCACCTGCATGTGCCTTTGTAGTTCTTCGCAGACCTCTACAATCCTCCCATATCATCTCCTTTCTACTCTGCAGACCTCTACCCATACAAACTATATTTATATGAAAGTAATAAAAATATTTTTGTCAAAATAATACGTTGAAAGTGTTAAGGTCCCACCCTAACCCTCTTAATAAATAGATAGGTTTCTATGTATTAAGGGCATCTTTACTAAATAAGTCCCATGTAGTAGATATAGTGTGAAAGCAATAAATGTATGAAGGATTGCTAGAAGGTTCTCCCTACTAGAAAGTTCCTAAGAGGAAACTATATAAAGTAGAATCAACATAATGAGATGTTTTGTAAAGTATATTGTGATCAGAGCTCTGCTCAATTGGAGGTTTCCCCCTCGAAGAGGCAAGTGAACATTTCTCTCATCAATAAAGGTATAACATTTTGTGGTATTTTGGTCCTTTTATTGCCTATTGTTGTTATACTCTGTCATTTTTGTAATAAATATGGGTATGTTTTATTATTATTTTTTAAATCTTCCAATTTTCTAATAAAGAACACCATAGAGAGCGATTATGTGCTCATTAACAAACCCGAGATGGTCATACATCTAGTGCGTGTATGATGTAGAGAGGTCTAATCCCCTTGTATTATCATAATCATTGAATGGATTCCAATCACACTACAAAAATTATCAAAACATAAGTAATATATAAATTACTCAATAACATCACCAACAATATCAACATCACACACAAAACATCATTACATAAGGATTTTACATGAAAAAACCCTAGAGGAAAAAAATGTATTGAATAATCGATTATCGTTCCTTTTTATTCAATTCTACAAAATATTTACAATGATAAGGATGTTGACCTTCTTTCTATTGTGTGTCTCTCTCTCTCATTACAAAATATTATTTGGTTGTTAGTCCATAGGCCAAGGAAACCTTCACTCGTAATCTTCACCTCTGGAGCAACCCCTCTTTTCTCCTTCATATGTTATATTTATTCTCCCATGGCTATAAGCATATACAATGGTTGGCCTCTCAATTCTTGTCCTGGTGCCTAAACTATTGCAATTGCCCCTTCACCTTATCTAATTGTCTTTGTTTTGACTTCTCACGGCTTTCTAACTTCCATGGTGTCCCATCTCTTCATGTTTCACTACTATGACATCTTCTTCTTTCTTAGCGTCCTTTGAACTGCCTTCTTCCATATTCCATGGAGCACCATTTCATTGGTCTGCATCATCATTGTCCAGTTCTCTCACACTACCTTTCTTCTTAATAGAGCTAGGAATTTTATGGGAATGTCTCAACTAGTGCAGTCAGGCCTAGGATGGGATTACTCATATAGCACAATAAATCCTTGGGTGGGATTTACCCCATTGAAGAGTGTTAAAATAATCGATGTGCTTGTTTCACCATAGACAATATCACAATATTGTCACCTAATCATAGGCACGCATCCACCCCCGAGCACTGTAACCTTTGATAGATAGAATGATTCTGGAAGCAGTACCAGACCCAACAGATAACTAAGAGAGAGCACACCTCTCTCTCAGGGATAGAGCGCCAAGCAGAAAGTCCAAAACCATAAACCAATACCATTACCCAGCTGCAGTCGTTGCAACTGCACTCCTCCTTAGAACTTGTGCACCACTAGAGTTGTGTGAGCTTGTGGGTGAGTGTGTGTCCAAATGAGCTCAAGTGCCCTCTATTTATAGTGCTTTTTGTCACCTATCTATGCCAACTTCTCCTTTTAGAGGCTAATACTTTAATATTAATTTTTTATTGAGCCGACTTGTCTTCTAGGGTTTCTACACATATGTTTAGGGTTTCTCTAGCTTCTAGAATATTCTAATCTAGTCAGAGGTTACACATGGAGGTTGATACCTCCCACTTCTACCATAATATCAACACTCCCTCCTAGCTAGGGAGGTATTAACAAGTAGCATCGTCATATCCACACAATCTATCTCATGATTACGCGGATCAAGTCATGAGCAACATCATCACTATCCATTTAGCTGGAAATCACCTCCAACACTATTGGTTGGTACACCTGCCTAGGAAGCACCTTCAAAACTACTGGTAGTCTCCATGGAAATCAAATAGTAGTACATAGTTATTACAATGCCATCGAATAGATCACAATATTTTCGATCCATATTAGTACACAACTACTATCCAATGGTATACAACCACTCCTAGTAGCACACAACTACTATCTAGTGACATACGATCACTACCAGTGGAACACATCCACCACAGTAGTACATAGCTACTATCCAAAGACACACAATATCCACTGCAAACAACTAATATCTACACAAACTATCACCATGCAGTACAACAGTCTCCTGGAATCAAATCATATCATCATTTTCATCATCTTTCGAGGCCATACTCCATCTGAGTAATCATGAATGATGTTGAATAAGTCATGTGCTAGACTTAGTGCACTCGATAGAGTGTCTCGCATAAGTCACTCACTCAACAGAGTGATACAAGGACGATTCTTCTAATCCGTACATACGTCCTAGAAGAATGATTGTCCCAATAGATGTTGAATGCCCCACAATGGCTACAAGAACGATGCTCTCCATTGTATCATCTCTAAGTCGTACTAGCATGATGCAAATGCATCATACTTAAGTTGTACTGGCATGATGTGGAGTATTGTCTACATCATCTCTAAGACGGACTAGCGTGATGTGAATGCATCATATCTAAGTTGTATTGGCATGATGTGCATCATCTCTAAGCCATACTAACACAGTGTCAATGCACCATCTCTAAGTTGTACTGGCATGATGTGAGTCACCTACATCATTTCTAAGTTGTACTAGCATGATGCTACTACATCATATATAAGTTGTATTAGCATGATGCTACTGCATCATATATAAGTTGTACTAGGATGATGCAACTCAGACATATGCATCATCTCTAAGTTGTACTAGCATGATTCTAATGCATCAGATCTAAGTTGTACTAGCATGATGTGTCTTAGGAAATCGATATCATATCTAAGTTGTAATAGCATGATGTTGAAGCATCATATCTAAGTTGTACTAGCATGATACAAATAAGCAATCTGTCAACTTGGACCATTCTCCACAGGGAGAATGTTTTTCCATCAACACACTGACTATCCATGATGTCATATATTAGCACTCCCTCTCAACCGAGGAAGTCATCTTTTCAACCAAGGGAGAAATCTCCATGAGTCCCAGCTTGTCCCTCAAGTATGTAAACTTTATCTTGGATAGAGGCTTCGTCAAAATATCAGTTTTCTGCTCAGCGGTGGAGATGTACTAGAGAGTCACTTCTCTCTTTTGGACTTTATCACGGAGAAAATAGTACTTGATCTCAATGTGCTTCGACCTGTCATGGAACACGAGGTTCTCTGAAAGCTTCACACAACTCTGATTATCACAATGTATCACAGTCGAATCCAACACCTGATCAAATAGTCCACAAACTAGCTTATGGAGCTATACTTCTTCCATACAAGCATCACAAGTTGTAATATACTTTACTTCTACAGTGCTAACTGCAACAGACTTTTGTTTCCTACTAGCCCATGATATCATAGCAAATCCCAAACTGAAACATATACCAAAAGTACTATTTATGTCATCTGCACTTTTTACGCAATTTGAATCAGTAAATCCATGCAGTTGTACATCATTATTTGAGGCATATCTCAAACCACATTTTAGCGTCCCACGAATATATCTCAAAATATGTGTTGCAACTATTCAATTCCCATGTATAGGTTCTACCTGGAACTGGCTCAACGTGTTCACAGTAAAGCAAATGTTTGGTCGGGTATTCACCAAATACATCAATGAGCCAATCAATTGGCGGTACAGGGACGAGTCTACTGGATCCGAATCAGATTCTCTCAACTTCCTCATATCTATCACCATGGGAGGTGCCATGGATTTTCAATTCATCATCTCAAACTTCTAAAGAATCTTTACAACATACTTCCCTTGCCCCAAGAATATTTCACCACGCTTCTGCTATACTTCTAGTCCCAAATAATAATGCATGAGACCAAGATCCTTCATATCGAATTCATAGGGTAAATCCCTCCTACACTGAATAATGAGAGGCTCTGCACCAAGCTCTTGGATCTTGCTTGAGTCCATACAAGGATTTCTTTAATTTGCATACATGGGTTTTTCTCGGGTGTACCTCAAAACCTTGAGGTTGCACTATGTATACTTCTTCCTCAATTAATCTATTGAGAAAATCGATTTTTACATCCATCTTATGTAGACTCCAACCCATGGACGTTGCAAGAGATATGATGGATTTAATAGAGGTGTATCTGGAAACTGGAGCAAACGTCTCATCATAGTATTCTCCCTCCTGCTGGGAGAACCCTTTAGCCACGAATCTTGCCTTGTATTTTATCGATACTCCCATCTACTTGCATGCTTTATCTTTGTAAACCCATTTTGAAGTTATTACAGACTTTCCTTTAGGTCTAGGCACAATCATACATGATGGATTGATATTCTTCAATCATAGCTTCCTTCCATTCTTTCTTGTCAGTCAGGTTTTTCGCTTCAGTTTTGAATTCTTGGAATTTTGTAAATACTTTATCCTTTTGTCTTCAACAGGTACATCCAGGTTTGTCATGAGAAGTCATTGATGAATGTAGAGATAGATTCCTAGATATTTCACCTTCATTAGAACACATACATATGAGTGTATTAGATCCAAGATCTCCTTGGATCTATTTGTACTGCTTGGGAATGTGGCTTCTTAATATTCTTCCCAAGTGCACATCCTTTGGAAACTCCTTCGTGTATTGACTGTAGTTTTATGTATGCCTTCAACCATCTATTTTAGAGATGCCAATGCTTGATAATAAAGGTGAGCATACCTTCTATGCCATAACTCAGTAGGATTTATTTCATCATGTACAAGAGCTTGTGCATTATGACCTAGTAGTTTATACAATATTCCTTCACGAATCCCAATAACTCTAACATCTTCTATTTTTTTGAATCTTTAGACCATACAAAAACTTTTCCATTGACAAAGGCTATTCTATCTCCTTTATCTTCTAAGCAAGAAATAGATACTAAATTCTTTCTCAAACCAGGAACAAATAAAACATTGCTAAGATGAACATTGTTACTTGATTCCAATTCCTTTGACTACATAAGAGTTCTTGTCTCCAAGTTCCACTCTTAATTAGTCACATGGTGTCTTCAAGAGTTCTTATAAGAGCTAATTAGTAGAAGAAATTTGTTTCTTCATGCTTGGCTTTCTTTGAAGGTACTTCATCACTAGAAACTAACGCATGGTGTTCTTCCTTTCTCTTCTTTGCTAGTTTAGGACAATCCTTTTTCTAGTGGCCATATTCATGGCATCCATAACATTGTACTTTTGACATATCTCTCTTATGATTGAATTTCTTTCTTGAACCAAATATTTTCTTACCTCCATGTCTCTTGAACTTTGTTGCATAGGCTTGAGCATCCTCTTCCTTTTGAGATCTTCCCTTTGTGTTGATCCTTGTCTCTTCTTGTGCGCAATAGGTCCAAAGTTCTTAAAGTGTTGGAAACTCCTTCCTTGTGTTCATGCTTGCAACAAATGCATCCCATGATTTAGAGAGACCATTAAGTGCAATATTCACAATTTCCTTTTCTGGAATAAATTCTTCAATGGCTTGTAGTTGATCTCTTAACTGAGAAATCCTTATAAAGTATGAGGCTACAATGTCATCCTTAGTCATCTTTGTGTCACGAATCT
>SNQJ01S0234109.1:4256-20766 GCA_010110895.2 Picea sitchensis
AGGGTTGGAGGTCTCCTCAGTAGATTTGGGATTTCTATCCTTTTTTGGATCTGGGTTTTTCTTGCATTTGGATTTTTGTATGAATTTACTGCTAGATTGCTCATTTGTTGCAAGTGCATGTGCCATTGAGGACTTGAGAGCACTCATTTGAACAATTTTATCTTCCTCATGAGTGAGAGATTGAACAAAAGCATCCATGGGAGGCATCTTCCAAGTAGCTCCCATTTCTAGTTTGGTAGCATGAAAAGTAGAGACCAACAATGAGTATTCAAGACCCAGTTTTGATAGAATGGAAAGAATGAGTTGATCTTCATGTTAGAAAAACAGGACCATGAAACAATAAAATAAAACAAATGTGGAAACAAAACATAGAATATACACAATACAATAGAGACACAAATTTACGTGGTTCACCCAGTGTGGGTTATGCCCACCAGAGAAATTGCCAGGTCCTTCCTTTATTATTATCCAACATATGAAGGGATACAACCTACAACAAACCCGTTGTAACTTCCTCTTCTTTCTCTCACAGTCTCACGTCTCAGAATACAATATTCCCCAATCATCCAAAGCTGCAATACATTTCCCTCACAAAAGATGGTTGCTTTCTAGGGCAAAAAAGCCTAACATAACTTCCACCATCAGATCTGTGACCTTATAATGAACGGTTCAGATTTACAATGAAATTACAATATACATTTACAAGGCAATTTTTCCTTCGGGGGCTTCGCCCTCGTCGGGGGCACGTTTGCTCCTAGACCCCGCAGAGGGGGTAACCCCCTTATGCACTCCCCCACATGGAAGAGTGTACATACTTCTAGGGTGTAAAGTCTTCATGGGTTATAAACACGACTGAAAACAAAAGACCTCTGAATCAGGAAGATAATTAGGCTCCACAACCAACACTTCACTCTTTCCTATCCTACATAGCTTGAGCTATAACAATTATGATTTGAATTTTGTGAATAATTCCTAAATAATGTCAAATTTACTTAGGCTAAAAGCAATGAAATCATTCTCCAATTAATGATCTCGAAGTACATCCTGCTTCTCGAAAAGTCCTTCCAATGTGGTCCAAAAATTGTTAGGAGTAGTGGCAGATTTGAAGTGAAATACAAGATCAGGAGAAATTGGAGGCACAACAACCCAAAGGCTTCATCCATCCTATTAAACCATTTTGCTTTCTCCATTGCAAAATGGGGTCCAATCTCTATTCCCATTGTAATCATATACAAGCCTTTACTCTACAAGAGAATAATTGTTTGTCCCTTCCATTCATACTAGTTGAATGGAGTGAGGATTATCTATCATGGCTGATCCATTTTATCTACTGTGGCTTCTCTTGATGTGTCTTCTTCCTGCAAAAAAAATATACCCCTCCTAGATTCTAGCTAGCTCTGATACCACGTAAAATTTGATGATCACCTCCAAGAGATCAAAGTGATCTAGAAATCTAATGAGTAGCAATACTCTTAGCTATTTGCAATAGCAAAAGAAAGTCCCCTGAGAGATTAAGAAGAAGAAAAGTTTTCAACTGCACAAATATATTTTCATTAATTACTCAAAGAAATAAGAAGAGAAACATAATACACAAGGCAATTCTGATTAAACAATTTGAATTGCATGAACCTAGTTTGACTTAAAGCTAAAAACTGGAGGAAAACACTTTTTAAAGTCTTAAAAGCAAGGGAAACTAGAGAAAAATGATTTCATTAGCTCATAAAGTAGATTCCCCCTTAAATCTAGGGACATAGTGCTCCAATGGCTCACTTGGTCAAAATTAGTCAAAATTTGATGATTAGACTCATGAGACCAACCTTTAAAGCACCTAGGTTAGAGATTAATGTTAAGGGAATGTAAAATATGCTCTAACAATTTTTTTTTTAAATTATGTTATTGTGTTAAAAGGTGATTTCTACAACCCAATATGAGGGAGATGTGTAATTCATTTTTGTGCTTAACATGGAGTTGACACATGGCATTTAAAAAAATTTAATAACAAAAAAAATTCAATGTCGGCCATAAATAAAATATTTCAACATGAAGTAAATTAATTTTATATCAATATTTTATATAGAGAGAGAGAGAATGAGTAATTGCAAGTAAACAAATTCTTATTCCATGGATATATGTAGTTCCTTCAATGCTTAATATGGAGTTGAGATGTGGCATTTAAAAAAATATTAATAATAAATAAAGTATTTCAATGTCCACCTTAAGTTATATATATAGATATATATAAAGTAATTGAAAGTAATCAATTAGATCTAGCCTAAGTAATTGTGGGATGAAGTTCTCTCCTCGCCACCCAGGTTCTGTTCTTGTAAAGTCACATTATTGTAACAACTTTGAGCCTTGAAGAATATAGGGTTTACTCTATGTATCAACCTCGAACTGAGGGAAAGTAATTGAGGGTTTTCTTTAGGCTTTGTTACCCGCAAAAAAATAAGGGGTTTTCTTCAGGCTTTGTTACCCACAAAAAAATAAGGGGTTTTCGTAGGGTTTTGTTACCTGCAAAAAAAAAGTAATTGAAAGTAACAAAATTAGGGGCTTTCTACAACCAAGTATGAGAGAGATGGGTAATTCCTTCCATGCTCAACTGGGGGTTCTCTTCGGACTTTCTTACCCGCAAAAAATAAAAGTAATTGAAAGTAAAGAATTAGGGGCTTTCTACAACCAGGTATGAGAGAGATGGGTAATTCTTTCCATGCTCAACATGGAGTTGACATGTTCTTTTCCGATAAGTGCTTTCTACTTCCCAGTATTAGGAGATATGTAATTCTTTCAATGCTTTATATGGAGTTGAGACATGACATTTTAAATAATATTAATAAAAAAAAACTATTTCAATGTCCATGTTAAGTAAAATACACACACACACACACACACACACACACACACACACACATATATAATGATGAATGATGAACACCCACTGAGACCGAATTGGTTTATCGGACCTTAAGAAGGTAAGGAATCACTTGGAATTATTTAGAATTTTATTTATGTGTTTGAAAAGCATTAAGAGAAGTGTTCCAAGATCACCATACTTTTGTTGATTTAAAAGGTCATGAAGGTTGGTTGTAACAACCCTGCTTAAATAGATGTATAGGGATTATTAATTATAATTAATTTGATAATTAATTGTCCTAATATGGTTTTAATTAAATATTGATTAGCATTAATAATATTAATTAAATATTTATTTATTAATTAATTGTTTATAATTTTTGATTAATTAATTACATATCACATTCAATGACATGGGTAATAAGTTAAAGGGGTTAATAATTTAATTTATTAAAGACTTACGTATACAGAGGAGATAAAAAACATTAAATAAAAGGATAAGAAACATTAAATAAAAGGATAAGACATTAAATAAGAGGATAAGATAATGAATAAAGGGATAAGGAAATTAATGAGGGGGAAAGAGTCGATGAAGGAGGGATATGAGCGGAAGAGGTTTTACGGAAGGGGGATCATTCTACTTTTTTGGGGGGAGGGTTCTCTTGGATTTGCACAGGAGAGTTTTGAGTTCGGTAGTCGGGGAGGATTAGTACAAGGGGCATTGGTTTGCTGGGGGTTTTGGGCATGGGGGCCAGGATATCCATATGGTATCCTGGAGCTAGGAAGTTGTCCTAGTTGGCAGGGTGGAAACACGGTTTGGGCAGAGTTGGTCCGTGGCTTCAAGCTGGGAAAGGTAGCAGCAGGAAGGTCAACAAGACAAGCGGAAAGCGGAGGGTTAGCATCAGACCAAGGTATTTTAAATTACGTATTTGTTTTATTCTGTTATGAAATTATTATGGTAAAATTGTTTATTTTTGTTATGAAATTATTATTCGTTGATAAATTTATATGCATATGTGTTGAATTTATAAGAAATTATTGAGTTTCTGAAATCAAGTAGAAGTTACTGTTTCAGTTTATGGAATTAATGGATGTTAAATTAATATGGTTACTACATTGGAGGTGTGACAAATATTTTGAAATTGAGATCTAATATGGGTATATGCTAGACATGCTAAGAGAGAGTGTTTTCATCTTCAACCCTCTTAGTGTCACAAAGGTGTCTGAATCTTTCATTCCATGACGTTTTGGGAATTGACTAATGCCCAATTTCACTATGGAGCTTATGAGAATTTGTTCTTATTTTAGCAATGTTTATTTTCTTCTTTACACTTGTCAACACAAAGAGATATCTTTGATCTTCTAGATTAGGGTTGATTACCTCCTTATAATATATTAATTTTCTTTTTCCCTCTAACTCATTATTGCACCACATTTTCTCCTTAAATTTTAATGTAATAATATTTTTAATATTATCCTTATTTTGCATTATGATATCTTCCTTTATTCCCCAATGGGTTAGCCAAGACTAGGAAACCTTATGCCATTCATGCTTGAGCGGAAGGTGGTTTTGGCTAAAGTTTGAAGAAATTTTAGGAAGTCTATTGTCTTCCATGTTGTTTAACTTGTTCTTACACATTAGGTATCTAGTCATAGTCGTGCTCTCAATGGGGGGATGACTTGCTTTTGTGAGGAGGATAGGATATGGTGTATTTCCTTTAATTTTGAGATTATAGGATAGGGCGTCGTTAACACATAAGATTGATCATGTTCTCCAAGGATTATGTCATACCATCACTTAACAGCCTCCTCGAAGTGTGCAATATATATTTGATTTGGTGTTGCAAATTGGAGCTGTGAACTAGTTAAGGAAGAGGGTTGGAGGTTAGACAACGTACATGCATCTGAGTGCAAATTTGAAATTACCAGCATCAACCTCATAGCCATCAGGTACTCCATGAGATTTTTTGTCTTGTTTGGAGATCAAGAATGGTTTGGCTACTTGATTTTCCTTTAGCACTGTGAACTGGCATAGGCGTTTAAAATTGAGACATGTGCTACAGAATGTGCTGTGAAATGTGTTGCAGAATGTGTTGCAGAAACTCTGTTCTACGACTACTGAACTGATATTTTTGACCAGTTGAATTCCAGGAGTATTTTCGGGTGAACCAGGATGAATTTTAAAAATATAAAGGAGGTTATTGTTAAGAATGGACCCAAGAACATTAACCTCTTTCATTTTTCACACAGGTGTCACGGATTGGGAGATTCAAAGGAATATTTGAGCCCTATTTTTTCAATTTTCATGATTTCCATGTTTGAGACATATTTTTGTGACACATATTACAACCAGTTGGAGATGAATTTCAAGAAACCGAGAGAGGTTTTTATTTATAACGAGCTTATATACAAAAAACGTTCTCATATTTTACACAACTTTTATAGTTTGATAATTACAAGTGGCATTTTGAAGCCTATTTTTCATAATTTCATCTCTTGAAAAGCAGGAAATTAGTTAAAACGTGTCATTCTCTGTTTGTAATTGTTTCTATTTTGGGAAAGGGGTTAGAGTTCGAATTGGTGAGTTGGAAAGGACCTATAGTGCTATATATTTCATGGTACAAGAGTAGAGTAGGGTTAGATTGAGCTAAGAAAGGGGTTTAGGAGCATAAATGACTGTATATGTTAGTTTGTAAGCCGGAGGGGCATGTTGTTGTAATAGAGTATGTTATTGAAGATTCATATAAGTTGTTTCATTAGATTTATCCTCTTTGTTCTCTATTCTATTCTTCATCTTGTTTGAATGTATTGCAGATTTTAAGGATTAAAATACGTCTTTGATTGATGGATTCTTGAAGCAGCAAAAGATCTGCTGTAAAGTTGCCTATCTATTATTGTTTATTGTTCAAGCACATTTAAATTCTCTTTGCAGAGAGAATTTTTGCTTAGTGAATATTCATCTTTATGTTAAATCCTTTATTCTTCTCTTCATCATTAAACAAATCCTTTGTCTGATAGACATCTTACATGCCTTCAATGAGCAGAGTGTTTACGACTCCATTGCCCAATGGTCCATCACTGATCTGCAGTGATATATTTGTGGGCCTAATGGTTAAGAACATGTGTTTCCTCTTAAGAGGTCACAAGTTCAAATCCAAAGAGGGGTAGGGTATGTATACCTTTGTAGACTTTACCAGTCAAATTGTTGGGCGGAGGGGGTCCCTTGTC
The DNA here is from genome assembly GCA_010110895.2 of Picea sitchensis. NCBI lineage: Eukaryota > Viridiplantae > Streptophyta > Pinopsida > Pinales > Pinaceae > Picea > Picea sitchensis. The sequence goes on from SNQJ01S0234109.1 coordinate 10,335, forward strand.
CCATAAACAAGGGGGTCTCATACACCAATTAGCTGTTTGGCTTGGTCGTGACCTTAAAAAATGGATTATTATTATTATTATTTTGTATTTTCCTTTCTTTCAAGTCTTGTTGATCCCTGATTTTAAAACCCAATATAAATCAAGTTGTATGTTACCAAGCTTACTCCCATTTGCAATCTGGGGGTGACTCTTGGAGTGCTAATAGGCGCATTTCCTATAATTATTTCAATGCTTAACTTAGAGTTGACACATGACATCTAGAAAAAGATTAATGACAAAAGAAATATTTCAATGTGGGCCATAAATAAAATATTTCAATGTCCACTTTAAGTAATCTCTCTCTCATACACACACAAATATAAAGCAATTGAAAGTAAACAAATTATGGTTCTAATAATTAATGAATACAAGGGACCCCCTATGCCCAACGATTTGACAGATAAAATCTACAGAGATATTGCATAACCTACCCCTCTAGATTTGGATTTGAAATAATAAAAATTAAAATTTGGAGACGCAAGCAATATTGACTTTATTTAGATTAGTCCCAAAAACGTTAATGTTAATGTTGACCGTATATTTAATTCTTAATTAAAACGTATGCGTAAAAATTCGTCCCACAACTCGAATACCTACTTTATAATTACATCATTCTACCTCCACCAACCAAATGAAAGGTGGTGCTCATCATTTACGGGAGATTGACGGGCATTGGATTTTACATCTCCTTCCTATTAGGACTTAATGGTACCTTGTGAAGGACGGAATTAATAGAGATTAATAATGATTAGCTTCACATCTTCACATAACACTTATAAAATACTACTATTTGGAACGTGAAATGATGTTAGTATTCCATCGAATATTCTATATTCTAATCATTCTAAATTTCTTTTTCCTAACCAACTTCATCAATTTGTACCTTTCATTAGATTTATATAGCCACGAGGTAATCAATGTAAGACAACGCATCTTTATTTTATTTTATTATATTAAAAAATAGTCAAATTGATAAAATTACTTTATTTTATTTTATTAAAAAATAGTCAAATTGATAAAAATAAGTGTGGAGTTGCTTTCTCTAAATGTTATATAGATTATTCATAATTATGAGAAATTGGTTTATTACTAATATATATGGATATAGGTTATAGATTAATAATTTACTCTAAACAGATAATCCTCAAAATGATATTTCCTATGTTAGACTATGAAAATTTCTCAACACTTAAATAAAAAAGTTAAGGGAGCTTTAGTTGAATAGGTCATAAGACACAATACTTGCAAAGGTTTTGTAAATGGGGTAGCAAGCTAAGTGAGATTGATTTTGGGGAAAACTCCATGGTTAAGTGTGTTTGAGCCAAAAGAGTCTTAGGATGAGTGACATCTCGAACAATCTTGGTTACCTAGTGCAAGCCTCAAAGGCGATGATCGATGCTATGTGATTCATTTTGCTAGTTTCAATTCCACTTCTTCACCCTTGTGAGCATCACCAGATGCAATAAGTACTAAATGGATTATTCATAATCATGAGAGACCTATAGGGAAGTCTTGGTTACCTGGTGCAAGCCCCATAGGTGACGATTCATGCTATGTGATTCATTTTACTAGTTTTTATCCCACTTCTTCACCCTTGTGAGCATCACCCAACCCAATAAATACTAAATAGATTATTCATAATCATAAAACTACAAAAATAATACAAAAATGATATCTCATAGGTTCACTATAAAAGCATCTCAATTTTAAACATTGTTTATTAAATTATGATTTAGTTATTGATATAAATCATTGATTGAGATTAACATTTTATATATACATAATTCTATATTCATGTATAATGATTTGGATAATTTTATGATTTGGATTAAACATTGTTTATTAAATTATGATTTAGCTATTGATATAAATCATTGATTGAGATTAACATTTTATATATACATAATTCTATATTCATGTATAATGATTTGGATAATTTTATGATTTGGATTTTTTTGTTTGATGAGTTTATGTGGTGCGAAGATTTTTCTTGAGGATTTTCTAATTTAGTTATTTTTTATACACAAATTATTAAAATCTTAAAATTAATATTCTTTTCTCGAGCTTTTCTCACTTCAAAATGCATTGATGTTTTTTTTTTTTAATAAATTGGTGATTTTGTGGTGATATAAACTCTATGGTGATTTCTTCGCATGAAGTTTATTATATGTGGTGATTTTGTACATGGTTTTGGCATTGTGTTTAAATGAAGTTTTGATTATTTGTGGTGATTCTAAACAATTTTTATTCAAACTTTGGGATGATTTTGTCTATGGTTTTGTTGTTGTGTTCACATAAAGTTTCTATTATTTATGGTGATTTTACAATAATTTTTATTTAAATTTTGGGTGATTTTGTTCAGTGATTTGGGTGCAACACTTGCATAGAAATTTCACTGAAACAAAATTTATTTATTGTGTAGCGATAGGCATGTAAAATCACAAATTAGGGCTTTTCTTGGTAAGTGCAACGCACACATGAAATTTTGAAATAGTGATATTGTTTGTGGTGATTTAACTCTATGGAGGAATTTATGGTATGTGAAGCTGATTTTGGTATGATCTCCCCCATCCCTTTATTATATTTGAATTGATGTTAAAATCATATAGTGAACTATATTGGAATTGGTCTGCGATGAATTATACATGGACTATGATGAAGCATATTTGAGTTTTGTTTTGGTTGTTTTTTCTATTGTTCAAATCTTGGCGTAAATTAGGTGCATAAGTTATTTTTCTTATTTATTTGCTTCGCTTTCCAATATGAGCAATTCACCATATATATCAAAACCTTTCAAGGAGAGGCTTATCAAAGTAACCCTAAATAATTTTTATGAAGATATAGAACTATAAAAAAATAGAGAGAAGAAAGAGAAGCCAAACTTCAAACATAGTTAGAAGAAATGCTTGATAATAAATTTAGATCCTTAGAAGACAAGATTCGAACATAGATAAACAATAGAAAATTAGGGTTGGAGTCTCAGTTGCAGACAATGGAGGTTAGATGATAAGAAATGGAAAAACAAAGCAAATAAAGAAACAATTAACCTAAGGAGAGAAACAAGAAAATCATAATATGAGGGACAATATTAAAGAGCTAGAAGACAAGCTAACTAACGATTTGTCCCTAAATAGTTTGGAAAGTAAATTGAATGTCAAATCCATCAAAGAGGAAATGAACAAGCTCATAGAGTTGGATCATGAGCGTAACAAAAGAGCCTTGAACCTCATAATTTTTGTTATAAAAGAGCCAAAATATGAGGACATGCTAGCAATAGTAAAAGAAGAACTAAAAAATAAATCACAAATTGAAACAACTTGCCTCATAGAAGTAAAGAGGTAGGGAAAAATAATCGAACATAAAAATAGGTTGGTTCATGTCAAGGTAAGCTCTAATGCCCATAAATATGGCATACTCAATAAATCTCCAAGCTTAAAAGGGTTGGGAATATTTATAAATGAAGATCTCATTCCAGAAGAACAAGTTGAATTAAGGAAGGAAGTTCAAAAGGTAAAAGAAGCCAGGAAAGAAGGAAAATGGGCAATAATTAGAAACTGGAAAGCCATTAGTAGGGACATATACCAAAAAGATAATAATAAATAGGAATTTGGGACACCYTGGATCCTCTCTTGGAACTATTGTGGTTTTCCATGGTGGAAAGATCCTATGTTAAGTTGGATCCTAAGTGAAATTGATATTACATTTCTAGTTGAAATTTTGGAGCATGAAGAATCTAAGGTCCCTAACATAGAAGGATTTATCTTATGGTCAAGATGGAACAAGAAATCCTATTGTAGAGGGATTTGAGGCATAACTTGTTACATTAAAAAAAAAACATTTTTCCTCACATTTGGCTTCATAAGATAGACCCTCTCAAATAGTACAGTTGGATAGAGATTTCAAACATTAACGATGAGAAGATTCATATAGCAATTTGTTAATTCACGCCTATTAATTCTACCTTTTATAAGAAAAAAAATCYAGGTAATAATTGTCCCTACAATCGCTTAGAACAAGATATTTATAGTCTGAGAAATGAASAAAGTATCCTCCTTATAGGAGACTTTAATGTTATAATTGTAACTAATCAAGCTATTATTTTAAGCAATGATTCCAACCCTAATCCTTTATGGCTAGATGAAGACCTTGTTTTAGCTAATAGATACAAAAGAAGCTTTGAATATCTGACTTATAATTTGTTTGGTACCAAGCTAATCAAGCTTTGTAGTTCTCAAGATCTAATAATTTGCAATGGTCTAACGAAGTGGCCAAAATCCAACTGAATGACTTGTATTCATGGGTTAGGCAACAATGTTATGGATTACATGATATATGATATCCCCATATACAACCAAATAGTAAATTTTAACCTTTTAAATAAATATGAATCTGACTTTGATCTTTTACCTTTAACCCTAACTCTAAACTTTTCCATGCACAAAAGGCCCATTGAAGAAAATTCTAACAACCATAGGCACTTACATTTTGAGAAAAGTAAAGATAATATTTTCTTAAAGGATTTAAATAGTGAATTAAATCTCCTATCATATAAGAATGGCATTGAAAACCTCTATCATAATTTTATGACAACTCTTTCTACTTCCATTAACAAGTTCTTTATCGAGGTGTTATGTAAAAATAAAAATAGAACAACCAACCCTTGGTATGATAACAAGAGTAAAATTGCTAGAAAATCCATTAGGTATGTTTCTAATGAGTTCTAAAAGTATGATAAGATAAATAGATACAAAGCCCTAATTAAAAGGGGGAAAAGTACTATATAAATAGAAATCAATTGTAGAAATTTCAAACCCCAACCTGGTTTCAAGTCTCACTGAGACACATAGTTTAATGCCCAACCCACATTGCAAATTAGTAAGAAGAAAATTAAAATGCTCATGAGCAGAAAGGCATGAAGTCTGTTACAACTATGAATTAGAAATTAAACACACCCAAAATTGTAACACAGATATTTTTGGTCCAAAAATCAAGACCCTGGAAAAACCCACAAGGGAAAAACTAATGAGAGAGAGGATGTTTTATTATACAGAGCTTAGAGAGAATTTTCTTACAATAGTCATATTTAGAAATAAAAATTCCAAATTATCTCAAAAACCGAGCCACAAAACTTCCTCAAAATCTGAGCAAGGCTCCTTGAAATTCATGCCAAAATTTCCTAAGTAAATGTTATATGCCTTCTCCTTGATTTCTATGTCAATGATTGTATGATGCTATTGGAATTCGTTCCAAAAAAACCAACTCGTGTTATGTCCCAGAAAGTACAGTACAACAACCTTGGAAAGCATGCCAACTTTCTAGAATTTAATGTTGCTCCTTCTCCTCAAAATTTGTGCCCAAAAACAACAATATGGTCCCTCAAAATTCCATACAGTACAAACCAATTTTTTTTTTACATTTTCCTCGATCTGCATGGTGTATATTTTCCATGAAAATCATGCCCTAACTAGAAAATTTGCTCTCCTTCTCTAGCTCGACTCTCTCTTTCTCTTACTCTCTCCAAATCACATGAAGAATCACAAGAATGAAGGCGCCTCAATCCATAAGTCAACCTCATGAGGGAAGGTGAAGGTTCATCTAATATAACAATGGATGATGGACTAGATCAACAGTGGTGATGAAATGTCTCTTCATTCACCCACTTCACTTAAATTTTTATAAAGTCACATTTAATCTCAAATCTCATGAAATTAATTACTAGGGACCACATTGGACACTTTCTCACCCCTAGGCACCTAGGTGATGATAAACACTTGTCCTTGGTACTTTTTCTTTTAATTTAACACTGCCTCTCACTGAGGAAAGTGTTCCTTTCCACCGGAAGCTTATCTCTGAAAGGTACAAACTTACCTCTCCCCAAAGCTTTAGTGAGGATGTTCGCCACATGCTCATATGTGGATATAAACTGTAGCTCAACAACTCCTCTCTGAACATAATCCCATATGAAGTGATATATAATCTCAATGTGTTTATACCTATCATGAAAAAATGGATTCTCAGATATTTTAATGCAACTCTGATTGTCACAGTAGATCATCGTGGCCCTCATTTGCACACAAAATATCCCAACCAACAACTTGTGAATCCATATGGCCTCGCAACTGGACTGAATGGATGTCATATACTCAACCTCTACAGAACTCAAAGCCACTGACTTTTGCTTCTGACTAAACCAAGACACCACTGTTGATCCCAATCCAAAGCAACAACCTAAGGTACTCTTTCTGTCACTGACACATCCTACCCAATCTCAATCTGTGTAGCCAGTCAATCTGACTCCATCCCCTCTCTCATAGTTTAGGCCATAATCCATCGTACCCTTAAGGTGCATGAGCACATGTTTTTCCGCCACTCAATGTACTCTTCAAGGCTCTACCATAAATCGACTAAGTGAGTTGACAACAAAACAAAGATTTGGTCTAGTGTTGACCAGATACATTAGTGAACCAATCAACTGACGATACAATGTGGGATCAACCAACTATGACTTAGAAGAATGAAGCTTCTTCTATTTGGTTATCATAGGAGTGGACATGGGCCTACAATACTCCATCTGGATTCTCCTCAGAATATCAACAACAAATTTTCCCTATCCCATAAAGATGTATCCAGGCTTCTGTGAAACCTTCAATCCCAAGAAGTAGTGCATCAGACCAAAGTCTCTCATATCGAACTCTAAAGAAAGGCTCTCCTTGCAACCAACTATGAGTATCTCACCCCTTGTAAAGAAGAGATCATTCACATATAGCACAAGAATGAGAGGATCCTCTCCAACCATGATGTAATACAGGTTGGGATATGCCTCTCTTCTCAAAACCCATCTGTTGCAAGTATGTATCTATCCTAGAATACCAAACTCTAGGAACTTGCTTAAGCCCATACGATGCCTTCTTCAATATAAACACATGAGAATCTCTCCCATGCACCTCAAATCCATGAGGCTTCTCAATATACACCTCCTCCTCTATGAGACCATTCAAAAATGTGGTTTTCATATCCATCTGATGGATCTTCCAACCCATCTTTTCTGCAATGGATATCATTTCCATGATCAAGGTATATTTGGAAACCAAAGTGAAGGTCTCATCATATTCTACTCCCTCTACCTTTGAGAATCCTCGAGCTACAAACTGAGCTTTTAAATTCTCAATGCTTCCATCAACAACATACTTGATCTTGTAGAGCTACCTGGAAGTCACCACTGACTTCACCTCAAGTCTCGAAACCACCTCCCAAACATCATTCTTCATGATGGAATTGCACTCTTCCACCATGGAATCCTTCCAAACGTGTTGACCTATTGTCTCCTCAAAAGTGGAAGGCTCAGACTCTCAGATGATTCTCACCATCGCAAGATAGCTACAAACCCTATTAGGAGGTTTACTCTCCCTCACAACCTACCTGGGATTCCCCACTAAATGACGTGCTTCCTTAAAAGTGTCCTAAAGCCACTTAGGCTTCCTCTTCTATGAAGTAGCACCATGTGGAGGGGAATCCTCCTCCTCAATCCCACCACTTGAAGACTATGTACCTAAAGATGATCTCGAGGTTGTCTGTGAACCAGTAGACTGAGAAATAGTACCATGTGAACTAGTAACCTATGACCCTGTCACCTGTGGACCAGTAGTCCCTGAAGTAGGTGGTCCTGAACCCTGTGTCACTATGCTCTGTGAAGGACTCACCTATGTCTGAGGAGATGAATGCCCCCCCTAATCCATATCTCGTGACATCCTGAAGTCTCTATCCTCCTCAAATATCACATCTCATTGCATAAATGTCTTCTTCAAAGAGGGAATGTATATGCAGAAAGCCTTCATGGTCTCACTATACCCAAAAAATATGTCGTTCTATGACATGGGATCTAACTTTGTCCTCTTCCTAGAAGGGACATGTGAATAAGTAAGGCACCCAAAGATCCTAAAGTGCCCCACCTAAGGGATTCTTCCGAGAGAAATCCTCCACGAGAGTCTTATCCCCCAAGTCTCTGTGTGGACTCCGATTTTGCAGATAAACTACAATGTTGCAAGCCTCAGCCCAAATAAATAGTGGTAGCCCCTGATCATGTAACATGGCTCTTGCAACCCCAAAAATGGCCATGTTCTTCCTCTCAACAACCCCATTGTATTGCAGGTTGTAAGGAACTTTCACTTCTCTCTTAATTCCCTCCCTAACACAAAATTCATTGAACTCATTGGAGGTATACTCACCCCCAATATCATATCTCAACACTTTGATTTTCTTCCTAGTTTTTTTCTCCAAAAGATATTTGAACTCTTGGAACTGCTGGAAGAACTATCCTTTGGTCTTCATGAAGAAAATCTAAGACTTCCGAGAGAAGTCATCAATGAAAGTGACATAATGTAAAAATCCACTCAAAGAGGAAGAAGACATAGGACGACATACATCAATATGAATAAGATCAAGAATACTTGCTACTCTATTGTCACTACTTGGAAAAGAAATCTTGGCGTACTTCCCAAGAGCACACCCCTTGCACACCTCCTATTTCTCTATACTGAACTCTGACACTCTAGTCACAATCTCTCTCAATATCCTCAGAGCCCCATGGTGCAAATGGGTGATCCTCCTATGCCATAAATCACAAAGGTCACTGCTATTGGTACTATGCATCAATGATCTAGCGAGTTGAAACATGAGCTTGTACAACTTCTCATGCCAGATTCCAATCACTTTGGATGAAGTGACACTAGATCCCTTCAGATATAAGAACACATTCCCATCATGGAACAATACCTCATATCCCCTATCCTCAATAGTGGAAACTGACACCAAGTTCTTCTTCAAGCCCAGAACATATAAGACATCCCTCAACAACATGGGATGTAGAGACTCCCTTTGAAATTATATTGTCCCAATACCAACTTCCTTGACCATTGATTCATGTCCAAGCACCACCTAAATATCTCCAATATCTATAAGATTAGTGAAGTGCTCATGAACACATATCATATGGCGGGAGTCACCGCTATTAATGTACATAATACTGGTAGATGATGCTCTAGAGGAAAGACACGCCAACAATGAATACTCCTTCTTGAACGTGTGGGTAAACTCCTCCACATCAACTGAAGCTGCAACTTGCTTCTTCTTCTTGTTAGGACATTGTCCAACATAGTGCCCAAACTTGTGAGAAGCAAAGAACTTGACTTTGCTCATGTCTTTCTTCCCTTCACCTTTCTACTTGTTCCCTCCCTTGGAAACTTTCTTCGACTTGTTCTTGCCTTTAGATGCAAGTGCCACATTCTCCTCTTCATTACCTGTATATGAACTCCCATGCACATAGCCTCTTCGAGTTTCCTCTTGAATGAAGTCATCCCAAAGACGGTCCCACTTGGGATTATTTTCCCTTGCCACAATGCCCTCAACAAAGACAAGCCATTGTTTGTTTACCCCATTCAAAGAAATCCTCAGAAGTTCATTATCAGCAACAACCTCCCTAACAACACCAAGTTCATACCTCATATGAGTAAGCTTGGTAAGATAGGTGGAAAACATTTCGGTCTTGGTCATTTTAATTCTCTTTAGTTTCTCCCTCAATACCATTTTACGATTTTCATTGGAACTCTGGTATAGTTTGGTTAAGGATTCCCACATCTCATAGGTGTTGGACTTCCCGGTCACATGTGGAATCACATGGTCCTTAATGGCATCAAGGATAATTCTTTTGTCCTTTATGTTATTTTTGGTGTAGGATGCCAAAAGAGTAGCATCTGTAGGCACTGTCATGAGATTCATTTGTGATTTCTCCACAATATCCCACAACTCACACTCATGAAGAAGCAACACAATTCTCTCCTTCCATGAGATGAAATTAGCTGCTCCATCCAACGTGTCCTCAACCCTCAAACTAGTGGCCATTGACCCTCTCAACTAAAACACAACCCCACAATTTTCTTCCTGGCGAAACACCTCCTCTTCTCAGTAAAATTCCTGTTCTCTGTGGCTGATATATTTCTTCTCTTTTTCACACTTCAAGCTATGATACCATGTAAAAATTTTAGACCCCAATCTAGTTTCAAGTCTCACTGAGAAACATAATTTAATTTCCAACCCACATTGCAAATTTTAGGTTGCAAATTAGTAAGCAGAAAATTAAAATGCCCATGAATAGAAACACATGAAGTCTACTATAGTAATGAATCATAAATAAAACACACCCAACACAAAGATTTTTCGTCCAAAAATAAATACCCTGGAAAAACCCACAAGGGGACTTTGGGGTGGAAGCCCTATCGGCAAACCAGTAGGCCCGTACGTAGTCTGCCCATAATGGGAAGACCCTGGCTGATTCGGTGGTGGTTGGAGAGGATAGTAGTTCCAAGGATTGTAACCTTGAGTTTGAGTAGGGACCTGA
>SNQJ01S0234110.1:3812-13990 GCA_010110895.2 Picea sitchensis
TAAAGGAGTATGAGATAAAGGAAGATGCTTTACTCATGCATACAAATAGAATCTATGTTCCTAGTTCCAGAGAAATGAGGAATGTGGTACTGAAGGAAATGAATGATGTTCCTTATGTTGGACATCCCGGATACTAGAAAAAAATTACAGCAGTAAGAAGCCAGTTCTTTTGGCTGGGAGTGAAGAAGGATGTTGCTGATTACATCGCTCGATGTATGGAATGTCAAAAGGTGAAGGCTGAGCATAGGCACCCAACGGGTTTGCTGTAGCCATTGCCAATCCTTGAGAAGAAATGGGAAGTGATCACCATGGATTTAATCACAGGATTACCCAGAACAAATATAAAATATGATTCAATCATGGTGGTGGCTGACAAATTAACAAAGGCTGCTCATTTTGTGCCTATGAAGACAACACATACAATGACTAATATTGAAGATTTTTTCATGAAGGAATTTGCTAGGTTGCATGGGATACCTAGGAAAATCGTTTCAGATAGAGATACAAATTTTACCTCCAATTTATGGAGGGGATTGTTTAAATGATTTGGCACAAATCTAAACTTTAGCACAACATATCATCCCCAGAAAGATGGGAAAATAGAGAGAGTCAATCGAATAATTGAAGACATGTTGAGAATGTATGTGATCGATAAGCCATCTAAGTGGGAAGATTACTTACACTTGGTTGAGTTTGCATATAATAATGGGTATCAAGCTTCATTGAGAATGAGCCCATTTGAAGCCTTATAAGGTACGAAATGCAATACTCTAGTGAGCTGGGACAACCCAGCAGATAGAGTGGTACTTGGACCAGATTTGCTCAAGGAAATGGAAGACCAGGTGGTCAAGATTAAGCAGAATTTAAAGGTAGCTCAGGATAGACATAAATTTTATGCAGACAAGAATAAGAAAATTAGAGAATTTAAAGTAGGGGAGCATGTACTTTTGAAAGTTAAGCCCAAGAAGATCTCTTTGAAATTGGGTAATTGTACCAAGTTGGCAGCCAGATTCTGTGGTCCATTTGAAATATTGGACAGAATAGGGCCAGTTGCATACATGCTTGCATTGCCTACTTCCATGAATGTGCATAATGTATTTCATGTATCTTTACTAAATAAATATGTACATGACCCTAACCATGTTATTGATTGGCATTTGATTCAGGTACATACGGAGGGAGGTTTTTAGGTTCAGTCAGTGCGGGTATTGGACAGAAAGGTCAAAATGATCCGGAATTGAGTTATAGAGCTCGTAAAAGTTCAGTGGACCTGCTACGGTCCTGAATATGCTACCTGGGAGCATGAAGATGCCATGCGGGCAGAGTACCCACAACTTTTTGAATAAATTTGATATTTTGATCTCTATTTTGTATGTGCACTGAGGACAGTGCCAAAATAAGGGGAACGGGATGTAACACCCCAGGTTTTGAACCCCCCATTTTAAATAATGTATTGTTAAAATGATGAGAGGCCTGAGTGCCCAAACAATTATTAAAGGTCCAGTATGCCCAAGAAATGTAATTTTTCTATCATCATTAATAATAAACACATTGTTGGCTGCTAGACGAACAAGGACTATAGTTATAGGCAGATATGATTCCATAAGAGAGGGGGTTTGGGAGGCTAAATGTTTAATCCTATGTTAATTACCTTTTTTCCTAAGGGAGGGGATCGGTTACATGAGCTTCTTAGGGAGGCCAGGAGGTTCTTGATTTCCCCATGAAATACTTAAACCCACCCCTGGTCCAATTGTGGGGTTGGTCATTGGCTCGTCCTCTCTGTCACCTTTTCGTTACCCCATTATTTCCCTCACGCACTCCCATGCACTTACCTACCTACTCCATCCATCCTCACCTATGTCTTGGTCTCAGGAAGGGGGACCAAAGTGCTAAAGAATTAGCCATGGGATAGTTGGTTGTAATGGTCGCTGGTGTGATCCAGTCATGCCTTGAGGCCTGCATGTCTGAGATGCATTGGCATGTGTCCAACGTTGCTCACAAAAACGAGTCATGAGAGTTCCAACATTGAGATTCTGGACCAGTTGCACTAGAGACCCGAATAAGGAGAAGGAATGCCTGAGGGACTGCATGGCAGAGAAAGGTGGAGGTTCGTTCTCTCGGGTGGTGCAAGTTGGGTAGAAGAGAGCTTGGTTCTTGGATTTCTATGGGTGTTGGAGAGCCTATGAGATATTTAGTGATAACTGTTTTGGGGAAGCCAAGTAACACTCTGGAACCGTCCTTGTGGATTCATAGCCCTGGCTCGGGGGTGACGTTGTTGTTGAGATTTAGAGAAGTAGTGTCTACGGTTGGGTGGAACATCCTTGGTTTGTAGCCAATTGGTGTCATATTTCATAGAGATAAGTTCTCTTTGTTGTGATATTATTATCTGTGTATGAATGTTTTTTTGTTGTATATTTAATTATCGTTAATTGAATCTTTAGAATATGCATGCTTACTGGATATTGATGTGCATGTCATTAATTTTGTTGTCTTATGCATCCTTAATAAATAAAGAAGGTATCAATATGAGAATGAAGTCCAAGGGTGGTCTTGTAGGTAGCATACCCCGACCTGTGGTTGGTTGGGTATGTTACATACCCCAACGGGGCCCACATGACTTTTGGCACTTCATCTCCTAGGGTTAGGTTTTTGGATGTCTAGGGTTTTGGAATTCATGTTTGATGTAAAAAGGATTTTAGAGCCTCATTTTACTCATCTTGTTGCGAATGAGTGCATTTGTCACATATCTTCTCAGAGATAATCCGCCACCATTCTAACAAGCTTGTTTGAGTATGCATTTTACATTTTCAACATATTTATTTATTTAATAGAAGCCAATTTTTGTTGTATCTCCATTATTGTTAATTGTATCTCTGTGTTAATAATATATATATGTATTCATTTCATTCTTCTCATAAAATCTTGATCAGTGGTATCAGAGCAGTCTGCTCCTTGTCATTCTTAGTGCATGTCCCTGACGAGGTCACAGTATAAAGAGTTTGGTCTCGAGATTGTTTCTCTTGAGGGAAAGAGCTCTCACACACCCAAGAGACCTTCCATGGAAAGAGAAAATAAAGACAACGGGACAAGATATCCTTTCAAACTATTGCTCAAGAAATCCCTCGCGTAACAAAGAAACGAGATGATGGATAGTTTTGTGAAAATCCTTCGACGACTACCAATAGGCGATGCATATTCTTTGAGAGGAGGCATTGCCCCCTTCAAGGTAAAATCAATTTTGATATCCCTATATTTGAAGGTCAGATAGATGCAGATACTATAGAAAAATGGTTAAATTTGTTAGAAGGGTATTTTTCTATCGAAGGGTACTTTTGTTAGAAGGGTACTTTTCCAACAGAGAAAATATTACATTTGCACTCCTCAAAGCCATCCCCCATGTCAAATATTGGTGGGAGACTTTATGTGGGAAAAATGTAATAGAGGAACCCTCATTATTTATAGTTGCACTCACCTGGGATTCCTTCAGGGATGTTATTAAGGAACAATATGACCCTATTTAAAGTTATGATGACCTATATACAAGATCAACCACAATGTGGTAGGAAAGGGACCAAACAGTGCTAGAGTTCACAAATATCTTCCATACCTTGCGCACCAATATGGGTATCAAATATTATGAGAAACATTCGGTGCTAAAGTATCGTGGCGGTATGTATAGATACATCCAAACAAAAATGAATTTTTTGTACATTTCGTCCTTGGATGCGACCTATCGATATTCTATCAAAATTGAACAGAAGCTTAAACAAAATCATGACAGTTTGGGTTTAGGAAACCCTCATAGCAGAAGTAGGGAAAGGGAAGCCCCAACCCACAGAACAAAGGACAGAGAAAAAATGGATAGCCTTAGGACAACCTGTCTAAGTTGCAAACAAAGAAGGACAATGGAAAGATGAATAAAGACACAGGTAAGTGGTGTGACTTCCATAAGAGTCCTTGGAATAACACTATTGATTATCTCTCAAAGTAGTTAATGGTGGTTGAGGTGAAAGCCTCATAATCATATGTGAGTTTCGACTCAGATTTAGAACGAGAAAATGGTAGACATATTATTGATGCAAAACCCAATGCCACCGTTGCTACCACCAATATCTAGCCCGGTGAACCTAATGAGCTAGAGGAAGGCAAGCACCTATTTCATTCACAGATGTGGGTGAAGGGTACTCCACTGCACTTCATCATTAATAGAAGTATGTAGAATAACCTCAACTCAGTGAAGGTATTCAAGCAACTGGCTCTACCAACAACGTCACACCCACAACCATACACCATTGGATGGATGCACCAAGGAAGTGATGTCCGTGTCAGCCAAGAGTGCCACCTATCATATGCCATCAATCCCTTCAAAGATGAGGTATTGTGTGATGTCACTCCCCTTGAAGTTTGTGATGTTCTTTTGGGCCAAAATTATTTATGGAAACATCATGTTGTATATGATTCTAGGCCTCGCGGTGTTATTTTTACTTTGGATAGGAAATTGTATAGGATACCCAAAGTAGTCCCACCTACTGCCATTTCCTTGATATTTTCTAAGCAATGAAGGAAGTTCATCTCTCAGACCATGAAGTTTGTCTTCTTCATGATTCTCTCTCAAAGAGAGCGGAAGGTTGCGGCCACATCCATGGCCTCTGCAACCAATCTCTCCACACAACAAAATCAAGTGGAGAAGGTCATGGAATAATACAAAGACATATTCTCCTCACCCACTTGGTTACCTATACACTGTCAGGTCAAGCATTCAATCGATTTGACCCCCAACACACTGCTACCCAATGGGATAGTTTATTGCCAATCTCTTATATAAAATGAGGAGATCAAGTTCTAGATCTAAGAAATACTCCAAAAGGGGCACATCCGAACCAACTCATCACCATGTGGAAGCCTAATTGTGCTTGTGTAGAAGAAATATGGGACCTGGTGACTCTGCATTGATTACCAAGCCATAAATAAAATCATAGTCACGAACCGATACCCAATTCCCTGAATCGATGATCTCCTTGAACAACTCAAGGGGGGAAAATACTTAAGTAATATTGATTTGAAGTTTGTCTACCATCAGGTCCCAATAGAGTAGACAAATGTATGGAAAAATTCCTTCAAGTCCAAAGAAGGTCTTTTTGAATGGTTGGTCATGCCCTTTGGTTTGACGAATTCCCCAATAACTTGCAGGAGGATTATGGATGATATCCTATGGTATTTCACAAATTATTTTGTGGTGGTGTATATGGATGACATCCTCATCTACAACAAGAATTGGGAGGAACACTTGTAGCATATTCAACATGTTCTGCACACTCTACGACAACACAAGCTATATGAAAATTTGGAAAAATGCTCCTTCAACATCAATAGGGTCTAGTAACTAGGCTACATTGTTGATGAGCATGGGGTGCTTGTGGATCCATCCAAGATCTAGGTCATTCGTGACTGGAAAACCCCAACCACACTCACTAAGATTCATAGTGTTTTAGGCCTTTCCAATTTGTATCACAGGTTCGTGTTGGGATTCTCCCATATTGCATGGGTCCTTAGCCAAGTAACTAGGGGTGGTGGTAAGAAACATTTTGTATGGGGCCTACCATAACAACAAGCATTCGATGATTTGAAGCAACTCTTTTTTTCATCCCCAGTGCTCTCATTTCCTGACCTACAACAACCGTTTGAGATTGAGACAGATGCTTTAGACTATGCTGTTGGAACTATTCTCACTCAACACAGACACCACGTGGCCTATCATAGTGAGACACTATCATATTCTATCCATAAGTACCATAATTATGACAAAGAAATTTACTCCATTGTGAAATCATGCCTCCAGTGGAGGCATTACATTCTTGGGAAGGAAACAATCATCCATACTGATCATAAGTCACTGTAGTTCATGCAGACATAGGGAAAATTGCATAATGACCGACATCAGAAGTGGTCCACATGATTGCAACAGTTCCATATCAACATCAAGTATAATACAGGAAGCACCAACCATGTCGCTAATTTCCTCAAGTGCCTACCAGTTGCAACACTCACCATGGTGCTAAACTCATTTGGCCACGAGACCTACAAATGGACCCAACTCTATGAGAGAGATCCTGACTTTGTTGCCACCTACCAGATGCTGGGTGAAAATGCAAATTTCATTGATTTCCATCTTCAGTACGAGCTTCTATTCCATTTGCGCCATCTCTATGTTCCATCAAGCGAGCACACAAAGTTGATTTGGGAAGTCCAATACAGTCGGGTGGCATGACACTTCGGCATAGAAAAGATAGTGGCATTGCTTCAACAACATTTCTATTGGATGAAACTTTGATAGGATGTCAATAGGTATATCATGTCCTGCACTTCCTATGCTATTTCCAAACCAACCATTAATAAACAAGGCATGTATACCCCTTTTCCTACTCCTCAAATTCCTTGGGAATCCATATCGATGGAATACATGTTGGGACTTCCATCAACCAAGCGAGGAAATGACTATGTTTTTGTGGTGGTTGATTGTTTTTCTAAAATGGTGATTCTGGTTGCCTGCAAGAAGAGAATAACAACAGAGGTCACTTCCAAGATCTTATTTGAATGAGTGTGGGTAAATTTTGTGATACCAAAAGCCCTCATATTAGATCAGGACAATCGGTTCTTCATCATATTCTAGTCGAGCCTCTGGTCACTATTGGACACCAAGCTCACCAAATCCACTACCTTCCACCCCTAGTCAGACAGTCAAACTGAGTTCATCAAATGGATGATCATGCATATCCTACACACGTACAATTCCAAGCATCCTGACACATGGGATGAGATTCTTCCCTATGTTCAACACAACTACAATAGAGACATCCATAGCTTAACTGACCACATCCCCTATCAGGTGGGGTTTGGATTTCAACCATTGGGTCCCATGGATGTTGAACTTCCCCTTGCATCCACCCAGGCAGACTCATCCCATTCTCAAACTGAAGCCAACAAAGCTACCTGCCTCAATGAGTGAATCCAACTCATCTTCCAACAGGTTCAAGATATTTTGTAGAAGAACAATTCCAAGTACAAGAAACACCATGATCAACACCGGGTGCCACAAAATTTTCAGATGGAAGATAAAGTTTGGTTGCACTTACAAAAAGAATGCCTTACATGACCCCATCAGAAGTGTCATCCACTTCACTATGGACCCTATACCATCACCAAGGTTTTTGGTGACAATTATTTTGAGCTCAACATTCCCCTCTTCCTTGGATTTCACCTAGTGTTTAATGTGGACCTCCTTCGACCATACTTTCCACCATTATTGGACACCTCCGAGGTAGCGGAACAATTGACACTAACAGAGCTCAGCCACGACTCTATGGAACATGCATCTACTAATAAAATCATGGACACACAGGTCAAGGGCACTCATCAACATAAGTTTCACCTTTATTGCGTTTTCAAAGTAGGGAAACTCCTGCACCAAGGAAAGTGGCTCACCTGGGGCCAAATTCAATAGATATTTCCTCATCTGATGGGGAAACTCAATGAAACGAAGACCATTACTTCCTAAAGGGGGGGGTTGATCCAGGTGGATATCAGTGGACACCCACATATTCCAACTAACTCACATATATATGTCACCTATTCCAACTGGCTCACATACAAATATCATCTTCGCAATTTTAGTTTTCATCTTGGCAGTTTTTTTCTATCTTTTGGGGTTCTAAACTTCTGGGGTGGTTTGAGGCCCTAAACACCTTTTTTTTGGGCCTTCCATAGTCACATTGTTAATGACGTCTCAATGTGATGACAAGATGTTTATTCCTCATAAATACCTTTCCAACGGGCCATCGTGCACCTAAAATGAAGATCGTATGCAAAAGTTACGACCCTGAGAATTTGATGTACCAACTTACCCCAACAACGCCCACATAAATTTTGACGCTTCATCTCTTATGGTTAGGTTTCTGGATGTCTAGGGTTTTGGCATTCATGTTTGATGTAAAAAGGCTTTTGGAGCTTCATATTACCCATCTTCTTGTGAATGAACACAACCATCATATCTCTTCTTAGAGATAAGTTGTGACTATTCTACCAAGCTTGTTTCAGTATGCATTTTACAGTTTCAACATATTTATTTATTTAATAGAAGCCAAGTTTTACTTTATCTCTGTTATTTTCCATTGTATCTATGTGTTAATAATATATATTTGTATTCATTTTGTTCTTCTCATAAAATATGTATCATATATACACATGTACAATCAAAATTCTTTAAAAATATCCAAAGATATAAAGGTACTCCTCTCACATGGCATCCTCATGCTCCCATGTTTCATCTTCAGAACCATAGCAGTTCCATTGCACGTTTACCATCTCGATGGCTCGATTGTGGAGAACCTTGACCTTCATGTCCAATATGCACATCGGTTGGACCTAGAAGTCACCCTCTTTGTCTACCTAAATCACATTCCAATCAATTACATGATTAACATTAGGTACATACTTATTAAGCAAAGACACATGGAATACATTTTGAATGCACATGGATGTAGGAAATGAAAGAATGTATGCAATAGGACCAATCCTTTCCAGGACCTTAAATGGTCCATAATATCTTGCTTCTAGCTTGAAGAAGCTTCCGAATTTCAAGAAACTCTTCTTATCTTTCACTTTCAAGAAGACATGCTCACCCACTTTAAATTATATATGGGTTCTTTCTTTGTCTACATAAATTTTGTGTTTGTTCTGAGTAGCCTTCAAATTCTACTTCATTTTCATAATATACTCTTCCATTTCTCTGAGCAAATCTAGCCCAAAGATGGCTCTATCAGATAGGTTGTCCCATCTCACTAGCGTGTTGCACTTCTTTCCATATAATGCCTCAAATGGGCTCATCTTTAAATATTCATGATACCCATTATTATCAAAAGATTCAAATAACTGTAGATAATATTCCCATTTTAATGGTTTATCCATCACATACATTCTCAACATATCCTCAATCACCTGATTGACCCCTTTTGTTTTCCCATTTGATTTTGGGTACAATGCTATGATAAAATTTAGATTTTTCCCAAATCCTTTAAATAATACCTTCCAAAAATTTGATGTGAACTTGGAATCTCTGTTAGAAACAATTACCTTAGGCACACCATGTAGCCTGGAAAATTCTCTCATGTAAATCTCTAAAATGTTCGCTGCCTTGTGAGTTAGCTTCACTGAAATAAAATGAGTTGATTTACTTAGCTTATCTACCACCACCATGATGGAATCATGTTGCTTCACTATTCTAGGCAGCTCGGTGATAATATCAATTGTCACGACTTCCCATTTCCACTTAGGAGTGGGAAATGGTTGTAGCAAATGTATGTTCTCAACCTTTACCTTTAGACATTCTAGACATCTGACTATATATTCACCCACCTCTTTCTTCATACCTAGCTAAACATATTGAATCTTTACAACTGAAATTGTTTTCTAGTATCCTGGGTGCCCTACATAAGGAACACTATGCATTTCTCTCAACACCATATACTATGCCCCTGTACATGAGGATTCCATCCTCTCTCAACTCATAATATTTATTTTTTTTGTTGAAAATCACCTTGCTGTAATATTCCTTTTGTTTTCATATAATGCTTATCTAATTTTGCAGCTTCCAAAATACTTTCTTTCAAATCATATTTTTACATGCTAATGGCTATACCATGCATATCATGTAGTCTCCTACTGAGTGCATCAATCACCATTTTCTCATTTCCTTTGATATGCTTTATATCAAATTCATATTCATTGAGGAATTCCATCCATATAATTTGTTTGGCATTCAAAGTTGGTTGTCCAAACAAATATTTCGGACCACTATGGTCTATCCTTAAATATTTTTCCCATAAGATAATTCCTCCACATATTTAAGGCATGAACTATGGATTCCAATTCTAAATCATATGTGGCATAGTTGTTGGATTACTGAGAGGGGGGTTGAATCAGTAATAGCATAATTATAATCATTTTTCTTGAAATTTTATATCAATGTAGAATTATTATCCAATAATGAGCAGTAAGAAATAAATAATCACACACATACACAGTACACTAGTGTTTTATGTGGAAACCCAAATCGGGAGAAAACCACGAAATGTTTTTTCTTATATGTATTGAAGAATTACATTCATTGGAAGCACCAACTT
>SNQJ01S0234112.1:0-11740 GCA_010110895.2 Picea sitchensis
ATCTAGCTAGAAAATACTACACACATTTGCAGTGAGAAATTAAGAAAGAAGAAGAAGGAGAGAAATAATGGAAGAATTCTCATTAACCGTATTCCACACTCAAAGAGTAAATAATTTACAATAGATATAGGATACACGAGTAACTAATGAACCATAGTGGTGGTCTAGAATGATCTGGACACACACCAATAGTTACGGGAGTAAACTGCCACCTAGTCTAGTCTCTCAGGCAGTTACGGGAGTGAATTGCCACCTAGTCTGAGTTAACTAGTCTATCAGTCTTTAGTTATCTGTCTGAAACATGGTGAAGTGAGGAGGAGATCATGGAATCAAGGGTAATGCGCCAGTCTGGTGATGATCCCAAGGAAAGTTCACATTAGCATGGTGATGATCCCAATGTTGCATGGTGACAAAACCAATGCAACATCTAGACTCAACTCAACTAGTCAAACTAAAGTGTCAACTGAAGAGAATATTCTCCAGGTGGAATATTCTCCCCTAAAATATAAGAGACTGGATAATGACTAACAATGACTAAAAACAAGGAAAAACCTTAGGAAAAAAGAAATCCTAGGTGTGTGTGAAGTAACTCCAACACCCCCCTTGAACATCACTATGGTGAAAATAAAGAATGGGTCCCGGCAACGAGGCCATGTTAGGTACCCAATTACAAAAGATACATTGAAATTTTTATCACTCTATAATTTGCCCAAGGCTGTGGAGGCAGTCAAAGGTAACATCAAAACCACTTTGAGTCAGGGATCCAACCCTCCAAGACTCAAAGAGGGATCTCTCTATCAAATTTAGATTTGTTTGGATATTAGGCTAGTTATGGAGAATATGATTTGTTTTTAAGAATTGGGTAGGGGCAGAGAAGAGAAACCATGGGCTATGGAGTCACTGCGACGAATGATCAAAAATCCATGTCAACAGGATAATCTTTGCCAGGAAAGGTAGAAAACTCACTGGATCCTTTAATTTAAATGAAGTGGGAGAGATGGAATAGGTTAAGAAATCCAATTAAACACAGAGCAACTGAGAATTCTGAGTTTAATCTTCAGTGGAAAACATAAAAAACTATACCAAGCCAGAGACAGAGGGTACATTAAAACCATTTATGTTCTTAATCTTCTCGGAATAATTCAAAGGCGGAAATTAATTATGATAACAAAAAAACAAATTTACAAAGAGGGATGTACATCACCAGTCAAATTAGTCACAAGAATCCTGCAACATAGCATTGTATTATTGAATTGATGAAAATACAGAAAGCTCAATGAGTTGTTTTACAAAAACTAAATCATGGTCCCTTGACTGATCAACCTCTTCACATTTGACTCGTTAAAATATATTAAAAAGACTCTCCCCAGGATCAGGAGGTCGAATTCAACCACCTTGTCCAAAAATAACAACAAATCCCCAAAAATCTGGAACTAAAAATTTGGTCGAATGTGCTGAAAATAGGGGTACGATCAGACATTTGTTTCTCCTCAGCAGTGACACCTATGAAGAATTGGGAAGATTTTATTGTATATGAGCATGTTCTGGACAAAAACATCCTTTGGTTTTTCCAAATTCACCTCTAGCTCGCCGAAACAACTCCTGCAAACTAAGGACTGGAACAGAAAGAACCGAAAATCCAAAAAATGAGGCTAAAAGATAGCTTAGATTATCCAAAATGGTGGCACTTGTGCAAACAATGAGAGAGGTTTTTGTTCTTCAGCCTGTTTTGGAGAAAAAACTCTCTCGATTTTTCAAAATTCATTTTAGTTTGTCTAGAATCCTTCTCGAAAAAAGACTGGTCGAACCGACAAAAATGACGGTTTGGAGAAATTGGGGGAGGGCGGTTTTGGAGAGGTAAGCGATATATCGGACCCCCCCTCAGGTGGTAAGTGGTATTGGGAGGGGGGGTCCGATTTCACCTGGAGGTGGCAAGTGTCCCTCCCAATGCCACTTATCGGACCCCCTTGGTATTGATGGGACGTGAGGGGGGGGGTCCGATATGCATGAGAAGTGTAATGGGGAAAAACTTAGGATAGTTTAAGTTTTGGGTTTTTATTTTTATTCTTAATTTATTTTTATGAATTTTATTTGTAATATGTTTATTACGTGTTTTAATTTAGTTTTTTATTATTTAAGTTTTATTTTTATGTTTTGTATTCTGTTTATATGTTTTATTATTATATATATATATATATATGTATATATTTAATTTATATGTAATTTTTATTTGTTTTATTGTTTTGTTTATTATTATTATTTTTTAATATTAATTCTAATAAATTAACCTAAACACTAACTTAATCGAACTAAGTTAATTACTAATTAATGACTGATCTAATTAGTATTTTATTTTTAATTATCCTATTGAAATAACTTTATTAGGCTAATGAGCATTAGAAAATGCCACCAACCATTTAATATTAACTTAATTATTCGTTTATTATCCTAAGTTTGTTTATTCATGTAGAGATGAGTGGCGAGTGAGATGTATTCAATGGGACAAATGGGCAAGGGAGTGAGGGCATAGAGGTGGATGAAGGATGCAGTAGGGTGATGAAGGATCGGGCGAAACAGATGGAGGGGAAAATGAATCAACCGAGCCAGATGTCTTCATCACGGGAGCAACGCCAAATCAACAGCCGAAGAATCGAGTTACCTATGATTATAGGTCCCCAACATAGGCTCCACCTGGGGATGGCAGCTCTTTTAGGAGGTGTCAAGAACCACTGAATTCTGAACACCCAGACCAGTGCTTTGTTCATTGGGCTAATCCCAAAATCTTATTCTGCAACTTGTACCTGTGTTGATCTTTCAATTGAGACCACATCAAACTGAAGATTGAAATTTGAAATTGAAAAATTGTTGAAAGAGATGCTCAGGGAGCTGAGCTTATTCAAGACTGCTACCTACCCTACACTACTGACAATTTTGTTGTTTTAAATGATACAATAATACCAGTGCAACCAATCCAGCAGCTACTCTAATAACTCTACTCTTTCAATGTTTTCAATCAATATCAAAAATAGAACTTTCATGGGAAACACATATTGATTTCCAACCTGATCTTTACAACAAGGAGCTTGATAAACATGACAGATAACATAAATACTGGGAATGCATTGTGGCTCTGTGATGAAAACTTTCTCCATATAAATAGCCAATGGGTCGAGATAGACTTGACCTATTACTAAATATTCAAATTTAACCAACTCAACTTCATGATTTGATGTTGTAGTTATGTTGTTTGCATCCTCATGCGCTTCCTGACATGGTTGCAACTTTTCTGATGGGTTCTGAAATGATTATTTTGTTGAACACACCCCTGTTGTTGATTGTATGATCATATCCATACGATAACAATTTTTGAAATCATTGGGGGTAAGAGAAAACTGACTTTGAAAACACAATCTATCCAACATATTAGCTATTGGATCCTGTAGAAATTGAAATGATTGTTGCATTGGTTCCACTAAAACTTCTTGATTTTCTGTGTGTTTATCCTTTGGCATATACTCAAGATTATTTTTCAAAAACTGAAATGAATTAAGGTTTAATGGTACAGAGTTATTTTGGATTAACTCATATTTTGTCTCAGGCTTTAAGCTTTCATCTGGAATTTGAAAATCAAAGTAGGTCAAGGGCTACAATTCTGGGTTTAGAACATCCTCCATATCAACAATGACATCTTCAACTAATTGAACAGAACATTCTCCCTCCCTACTATTGACAACTTGCTTACAATTTTCTCTCAAAAATTGAAAAGAAGAGAAACATAAGGGCAAATTTTTTCCCTTACTTTGAAATTTTCTGCATTTTCCTCATCGATGTCATGATTGTTGTGCAAAGGTTGATTGTCATATCTAAAATGTAACTGATATTCTTCCTGCCAACGACATGTTTCTGGTTGCTTTGAACAATAAACATCTATTTCAGCCTCATGATCATCATCATACTGATCACACTTGGGTAGATTATCCAAGTAAGAAATGTCATCAAACATGCACATCATATCAACTGGTTGTTCCTTTGCAAGTTGAGATGGAGCTTCATCTTTGGCTGCGTTGTGAATTGCATACATGAAAGAATCATTATCTAAACCATGGTACCAAGGATGAACTGCAAAGTGTTTGGGGACATTGATCCTTGTCTGTTCTGGAACTATTGGCACATGTGGTCTTTGAACAACAAGTTCATATTTTCTACTAATCCTCTGCATCATCTCTCTTACATTGTTTTCCAGTACATCTAGTTTCACTTCTGAAGATGTTATCCATTCCTTTTATGTTCTATCTTTCTCTTCTACCCTTAACTTTGACCTTTTGTTCAACAAGTTAGCTTCCACATCAACTGCAATCTTTTACATTTCTTCAAGGCTTGTGGTGTTCCTTTATCTTAATTTGAATGTCATCTCAGGATTGAAGGCATCTGGGTAATGCAAATGAGTTGATCTTGGGGGTGGCCTTATATCAGCAGGCATTGCATGATATACCTTATTGAACCTTGCTGAAAATTGAGGTACTATCTCCCCTGGTTGTCTTTTCAAATGGTCATATTCTTCTAGGATGAGAAAGACATTTCTCATGATCACCCATTGATCTAGGAAAAGTTTTACAAAATGATGGAAATTGCTAATGCTTACAACTGGAAGATTCTTAAACCAATTCTTGAATTTACCTTGCAATGATAGGGAAAACATTCTAATGCAGACATCATCATCTTCTACCTCAAACATATCAAGAAAATCCTCAAGATTTTGAATGTGCTTTTCAACAATGATCTTCACATTTTCTCCATCAAACATGGGCAAATTATTGATGTAATTGACAGGGAGGTCATGGAGAATATGAGGCAAATCTAGAGGCTTGTATCGGTCTAGTATTTTCACAGGTATAGGAGGTAAAGCAAGGGGCTTATAGCTAACTGGAATTTCAATAATGGCAGGAGATAAAGCACGAGACTTATGTCTCGCCGGGATTTCTGCAAGTGTATGAGTATGTCCATGATCTACAATTTGGGGCTTAGTCTTTTGAGGCTCATCAATTAGTAGGTGGTCAATGCAATCTTCAATAATTTACTTTTGATCAGGCTTAGAATAAGATAGAACGTAATTACATATAAAACCAAAGATGTCTTGAATGCAATTTGGGCTTGAGTACCTGATCTTTCTAGTCTGCTTGGTCATGCTTCAGGTTCTTCCTCCAGTGGAGTCTTTGAGTTGGCACTGTTTGGATCTGATTGGAGTCGTCAGGTGAATGATTTCATCCTTCTTGTGTCTGGTCATTGTCCACCATCAGTGATTAGATTTGGAACTTGAAGTGTACTACACTTTAATTTAAATGAAATGGGATAGATGGAACATGTTAAGAAATCCAATTAAACACAGAGCAACTGAGAATTCTGAGTTTAATCTTCAGTGGAAAACATAAAATACTATACCAAGCCAGAGACAGAGGGTACATTAAAACCATTTATGTTCTTAATATTCTAGGAATAATTCAGAGGCATAAATTAATTGTGATAACAAAAAAACAAATTTACAAAGAGGGATGCACATCACCAATCAAATTAGTCACAAGAATCCTGCAACATAGCACTGTATTATTGAATTGATGAAAATACAGAAAGCTCAGTGAGTTGTTTTACAAAAACTAAATCATGGTGCCATGGCTGATCAAAATGTTCATATTTGACTCATTAAAATATATAAAACAGACTCTCCCTAGGATCCGGAGGTCGAATTCAACCGCCTCGGCCAAAAATAACAACAAATCCCCAAAAATCTGGAACTCAAAATTTGGCCAAATTGTTGAAAATAGGGGTATGCTCAGACATTTGTTTCTTCTCAACAGTGATACCTGTGCATAATATGGAGGAGATTATTATAGATGAAAATGTTTTGGAAAAAAACCTCCTTTTGTTTTTCCAAATTCGCCTCCTGCTCCCCGAAACAGCGTTCGTAAAGTCAGGATTGAAATAGAAAGAACCGAAAATCCAAAAAATGAGGCTAAAAGATAGCTTCAATTCTCCCAAATGGTGGAACCTGTGAAAAAACTGAGAGATTTTTTTGTTCTTCATCTTGTTACGGATAAAAACCTCTCTCGGTTTTTGAAAATTCGCTTTCATTTTCCCGGAATCCTTCTCGGAAAAATACTGGTCGAACTGGCAAAAATGACAGTTTTGAGAAATTGGGGGAGGGCAGTTTTGGAGAGGTAAGCAGTATATCGGACCCCCCTTGAGGTGGTAAGTAGTATTGGGAGGGGGGGGGTCTGATTTCACCTGGAGGTGACAAGTGTCCCTCCCAATACCACTTATCGGACCCCCTTGGTATTGATGGGACGTGAGGGGGGGAGTCTGATATGCACGAGAAGTGTAATGGGGAAAAACTTAGGATAGTTTAAGTTTTTTTTTTTATTATTATTTTATGAATTTTATTTGTAATATGTTTATTACGTGTTTTAATTTAGTTTTTTATTATTTAAGTTTTATTTTTATGTTTTGTATTTTGTTTATATGTTTTTTTATTATATTTTATTTTGTTTTTTAATTTATATGTATTTTTTATTTGTTTTATTGTTTTGTTTATTAGTTTTTTATTAATATTAATTATAATAAATTAACCTAAACACTAACTTAATCGAACTATGTTAATTACTAATTAATAATTAATTAATCACTAATCTGATTATTATTTTATTTTTAATTATCCTATTGAAATAACTTTATTAGGCTAATGAGCATTAGAAAACGCCACCAACCATTTAATATTAACTTAATTATTCGTTTATTATCCTAAGTTTGTTTACTCATGTAGAGTTGAGTGGCGGGCGAGATGTAGTCAATGGGACAAATGGTAAAGGGAGTGAGGGCACAGAGGTGGATGAAGGATGCAGTAGGGTGATGAAGGATCGGGCGAAATAGATGGAGGGAAAAAGGAATCAACCGAGCCAGATGTCTTCATCACGATAACAACGCCAAATCAGCAGTCAAAGAATCAAGTTACCTATGATTATAGGTCCCCAACAAAAATAAAGTGAGGAAAGAGGGAAAACCTCATGGGAACCCCCCCGTCAAGGTACAATGTATGTAAAAAGAAGAACTACAGTTGTTAGGCAACTGTGTCCTTCACTCCAAGAAGACCTCGCAATTGTGCAAGTTTGTGCTCGTTGAAGATTTTGTTGAAGATGCAGATGTCTGCACGGATCTGATGAAGTAGATGCACTATTGAGATGTCCACACATATCCACTTTCTCTTATTGTAATGAAGAATATCCAAATAAAGTTTGGATGAAACTTTGAAAACCGTGCGACCGTTTCCGGAAAAACACTAAAATTTTGTTGATTTTAAAATGATCATAACTTCACTTCTCGGACTCCATTTCAAATGATTTTTTTTTTTTTAATTGGATATTTTCCAGAGAGAAATTCAAATATCCAACTTGTTTCTGCAAATTTTCTCAGAAAATATCATAATTGAGTCTGATGTGCGCGGATCCCTTTTTTTCTCCTAAGATGCATGCAAAAGTGTCTGCATGTGACTCCAAAGATGCATGCCATATATATTCCACATGAAATTCAGAAAAAAAATATGAAATGGAGTAGACATCATCTTCAATTAACAGAATACAAATTTGTGCAAATACTTGTGTAGAAGACTTTTCATAATACAATGTTTGATCTTCTAATGGCTTCTCTTCTGGCTCTATCTGTTCAACCTCCTACATGAAATATTCAAAAACTTATTTATTCCCGAATAGAACCTCCAGTCTGGTCCATAATTCATTTGGAGTTGATTCTTGTGAGTCATCATATACTTGATGGAGAATTTTAGGAGAAATAAACCAGAGGATACATCATATGGACATATATTGTCTATTGAGAAAATCATTTTTCTCATCGGCGAAATCAAGATCTACTTCCATTGCCATAGTTATTTGGTACAAGCCTCTGCATCTGAGCAAAATATTTTTTTTTGGCTTCCTCTCCAAATAGTTATGAGGCGTGAGAAGTATTATTGGTGAATAATCCATCTTTTTGTGTTCTTCAATCTTCAGTACCTCCAAAAATAATTTGGTGTAGATTTTTCTTAGCAGTCCGTCGGCTCTGATACCATATCAATGTGTTGAACCTGCACATAATAGATATAGATAGAAAATACTACACACATTTGTAGAGAGAAATTAAGAAAGAAGAAGAAGGAGATAAATAATGGAAGAATTCTCATTAACCGTATTCCACACTCAAAGAGTGAATAATTTACAATAGATATAGGATACATGAGTAACTAATGCACCATAGTGGTGGTCTAGAGTGATATGGACACACACTAGTAGTTACGGGAGTAAACTGCCACCTAGTCTAGTCTCTCAGGCATTTACGGGAGTGAACTACTACCTAGATTGAGTTAACTAGTCTATCAGTCTTCAGTTAACTGTCTGAAACATAGTGAAGTGAGGAGGAGATAAGGGAATCAAGGGTAATGTGCCAGTTTGGTGATGATCCCAAGGCAAGTGCGCATTAGCATGGTGATGATCTCAATGTTGCATGGTGACAAAACCAATGCAACATCTAGACTCAACTCACCTAGTCAAACTGAAGAGAATATTCTCCAGGTGGAATATTCTCCCCTAAAATATAGGAGACTTGATAATGAATAAAAACCAAGGAAAAACCTTAGGAAAAAAGAAATCTTAGGTGTGTGTGAAGTAACTCCAACACCTTTCCATCTTCTTCATCCTGCACTCAGTTTGTAACGTAATTTGAATTGTTGGTGTTTTCTATGCTACAGTATGAGGAAGAAGAAACAACCCAGGTATGGTTTGGCAAGGATAAGAAGAAACAAACCAGGTATGGTTTGGAAAGGATAGAAACATTCTTGCTTTGGGTTGCAAAGAATTTGAATATGAGACCTACAATAATTGTTAACATTGTTGCAAATGTTGTTACATTTTAGAGTAATGTGCTTGTGCTTGTATGAAAACCTTGAAATATAAAAGATCTCCACCTTCTTAAGTAGCTTAAATATGGCCAAGTACATTTGGGCCTCAAACAAATACCTTGACCATGTCCAAGTACCACTTATGGGAATGGATTTGAAAGGGCACATGCTTATAGGATTCGCGGGACCAAGCGAAGAAAAAAGGAGAAGTAGAAAAATAATCTTTTTTTTTTACAAATTATTTCGATAAAAGTTATAATACAATAAATTGATTGATTCCCATTTACATACACAATTCAAACCATACAAAAAAAAAAGATGATTTAGAGTATGAAATTATTATGCCCATCTAAATCTAATTCCTATGGTTACGAGCTTCATGATACCTCATACTATATAGTTTATTGGTGGTTCTAATCTACATAATATTATTCCCAAGACATGGGATGCATTTTCCACAAGCATGAACACAAGGGAGGAGTATCCTACATTTGAAGAACTTTGGACTTGTTGTGCTCAAGAGGAATCAAGGATCAGTGCAAAAGAGAAACCTCAAAAGAAATACGATGATCAAGCCTTCACAACAAGATTCAAGAATTCTAGGAACAAAAGGAAGTTTGGAAAGAATCCAAATCTAGAGAAAGATATGTCAGAAATACAATGCTTCAACTGTCGAAAATATGGTCACTACAAGAATCATTGTCCCAAGCTAAAGAAAAGGAAGGAGACACATGAAGCATCAGTTTCCAAAGAAAAGGAACCTACAAAGAAGACCAAGAAGGACAAAACAAACGTCTTCTTCGAAGATAAGGTAACAATACTCTTCATAGTTCTTGTACATAGCATGTTTTCGGTAAATATCTTATATATCTATCTCTTAGAAATGAAACTATACCTATGGAAGAACAACAATATAAGAATTGATATGAATATAAGACAAGGCAATACACATGAAAGGATGAAGCACATAAACAACCCCTAGTAACAACTCATGTATAAGTTATTACAAGATAAGCTGAAATCAGAATCAATCTTGAAGAAACCTACAAGAAGTAAAGACAGAAAGAAGTCAGCAATCAAGAGAAAATTGGAAAAAAGATATGTGACACTTTGCAGAAAGCAATAAGGATGCAGACAAAAGCGTGGACTCTCCTAGATGGAGAGAGCCGATTATACTTCCAAAAGAAAAATATGCACTCATATATGAAGCAAGGATTAGGAGGGAGCTAATCTTATGATCCATTGAAGATGATGTATGTAATATATAACCTGGTAAACAATTGTAGAGTAATATGTAAAATATAAATAATTGATAAAATATATGATGATTACAATTGAGAATGAGGGCGTGTTTATATACCCACGAAGGGGTGCCCTTTCACCACTAGACATGTCTTTTGAGAACATGTCCTTTCATTATTAATAATTACTATTTACTAACTATTTACTAATTAATTATTATGTTATGAATATCTATTTATATGTATTTTATGTTCATAACATTGCCTTCCTCTTTAAAAATGCTTTGTCCTAAAAGCATTGGTAATGACGGGTGTAACTGACTAAAATGTTATGATTCCCATGTTGCATCTTCCTCTGAAAGGTTTTTCCATTTGATAAGATATTATTTGATTATGCGAGATCGTAACTTTTTTTCTTTGATGAAAATGGTTTCATGGATTGTTGATGTACCATAGACAACGATTTCCCATTGTGGTTAACATGGGGAATGGTCTAGGGCAGTCTCTCTTCTTGATGGTTACTCAAGAAGACTGGCTCGCCTCACCGGACAACGATTTTCCATTGTGGTTAACATGGGGAATGGTCCATTTTGGAGGTTGGTGCAGGAAAGTCATTTCCTTTGGAAATGGTCCGGACAGTCATTCCTTAGGGCAGATTCATTCTCTCCAGGTTGCACTTTGTTTAGTGCCGAAGGAATGGCCCAGGGTGGGGAATGGTCCAGGTTCAACAATTAGGGGCAAACATTCCTTAGGGTAGACTCATTCTCTCGAGGTTACACTTTGTTTAGTGTCGGAGGAATTGCCCAGGGTGGGGAATGGTCCAGGCTCAGAAATCAGGAAAATTATTCTTCCTTGCTTGAGAAGAATAGTCCAGATAGCTCATCATTGATGTTCAACTTTCTGAGGGCAGATGCTCTTCCAGATCTCACAGATGTGAGTGGAAGAATGGCCCAGATGATTCAGTTTATATCATAACAATGTTTTCTGTGCAGGTTGATATTAGATGATTGTTATGGAGACTGTATGTCTCCGGACAATAGATGTATACTACTATGGTGGATGTGTTCCACTGATTGTGACTATGTCTCATTGATCAAATATATGTGTGTTACTTGGTGTGGCAGTGTACCACTGGGTTGTAGCTGTGTACTACTATGGATAGACATAGTTGTGTTCTATTGAATGATATTGTTTTGATTGCCTTGAAGACTATCAACAGTGTTGGAAATGATTATTAGCTAGATGGATGATCAATGGACATAGATTTCCCAGACGGAAAATGGTCCAGGACATTCATTCTTCTAGGACATATGTATGGATTAAAAGGATGCTTCTTGTGTCACTCTATCGAGTGATTGACTTATCCGACATCATGTCTGATTACTTAGATGGAGTATGGTTTCGAGAGATGATGTAGCTATTGAAACTGATAGTGATGATTGTGCTCATGATCTAGTCATGAGATAGTATATACGACTATGATGATGCTACCGGGTAAATGGTATGTTTGTGCTCAAGACCATTACCTTCAAATACCTCCCTAGCTAGGAGGGAGTGTTGA
>SNQJ01S0234114.1:0-13990 GCA_010110895.2 Picea sitchensis
ATATACATACCCTACCCCCTTTCAATTTGAACAAATATGATGGATTGTGATTCTCCATGAAATAAGCATTATGAGTTTGTTTGATCAATAAATAGGTCCACACAATTCAAAACAGAGTTGAGAAAGGGTTAAGAGTGGATTGGCCGACATTCTCATACTCCATGAATCGATTGAATGTTTGTGGTTGCACCCGGTGCTAGATTTTCACACAAATATACTCGTTGGGGCTAGGCTGAGGAGGCAGAGGTGCATTTTGGCGATCCAGAGACAAGAAGTTTGAAGGGGAACTTCTAAGAAGCCCATCTTCTTCAATTTTTGGCCAAACGAGGTGCCGAAATAGCCCAGCTAGGGGTTTTTGGACATTCTGAAGCCACTGGAGCAATCATTTTTGCATTTTGAGCATTGTAAAGCACATATTTTGGTACTTTGAGCAAATAATACAAAATATCCATTGGAAGCTGGACCAGGAGATGTAGCCCAAGAGAGGGGTGAACTCCTTTATCATTTGTTATGTTATGTGTTTTCTGTTCACTGTTGTTTGTTGCTATTTATATGCATCTTGAATGTGTTATTTCTATAAAAGAAAAAATTGCAAAAATGATCCATTTGCATAGGAACACATGAATTAAAACCTGCAAATATTTTCAAGAATACAAATCTTTATCATTTTCAGATCACCCACTTTCCTTATTTTAGGGTTGGGTCCACTTCTAATTTCTCCATTAAATTTATGAATACAAATCTTTATCATTTCTAGATCACCACTTTCCTTATTTTAGGTTCACTTCTAATTTCTCCATTAAATCTGGCTATTAAAATAATTTATTTTGTATACCCTTTGAATTATAATACACCTATCACTTCACTCTTTATTATTTACCTTTTAAAATCTCTAACCACTTTGATTATTTTGACTCCTTTTGGGGCTTCTAGATGACATATGAGGGTCCTCCAATATCATAAGGCCATAACTCTCAAACTGTGAGGAGTGTGATTGCTAGTACATGTTCATCAATTAGAAATGGAATGATACGTACTATCCATATAGAATAGTATTATCTGAAAATATATATCACAGCCTTATACTGCTACTCCAGAATCAAACAAATTTGGGTCCATGACCCAAACCTCGGGTCTCAACTTCATGGCCATAACTCGAATCAGAGGAATTATATGACGCTCCACATACCAATCGGAAATGAAATGACAGAACTATCCATCTAGGATATTTTCCCCACAAAATCACTTTCCTTCATCTCATTATTCCACAATTGCTACTCATTCTACTCCAAAGTGGTCTTCCTGCGGAGGTGACTTTCACCATAAGAGGACACTTGGAGTTCATCCATATTTGCTTTCTCTTATAAAACAATGAAAACAATAATGATCTATATTTACATCAAACAATATTGGGTCCATTACCCAAACCCTTGTGCTACTGGTCTTTCTTCAAGGGCTGAGATCAATGACAACCAACCTTAATCAACATTTATTCATATACTATGAGGTAAATACAATTTAAATAAATATATTTAAAACAACTGGAATTTTTTCGAAATCGTCAATTGGTCCTATATCATCACATCATGAGCTCAATCGACCGTGGTCCCTTTCAACACTTACCCAATCATCTCTTCGTGGGGTCGCGACTTAGCACTAACAAAATTTTATGCCCTATGTTTCTGATAGGCTACTTCTGTCTTCAGTCTTATTTCCTCAAGTTTGAGAATATAAATCTTGCACCTAAAACTTTCATGCTCTATAATTCATTGCAACTTAGAGCCATTGATTTCATAATTCTCCTCGTCTGGGTGGATATACATGTTGGAAGAAAACAACTAAGAATATAAATTTTGCACTAAACACTTCCGTCATTTATAATTCGACCTCATTTTCGTGCAAAGTGTGTAAGATGAAGAGGGTATTCATGCCATATTCAATTCAAATTCATTATGTTTATCGGTGACAATTCAGTACAGTTCATGCATTACATTAACAACCAAAAAACGATTCAATAACGTGAGATTTACTTGAGCCCAAATGACCTGGCTGTATGTATTATAGATCTTGCTTGGGGCTCTACAAGTGAGACGACCCCTAACAAATGGACACTAACATCCTCTTAACAAACCATTCTATTTCCTTCTTGCAATCTAAAACTTTCGTGGTCTACAATTCGTACACATTTTGGAACATGGTTTGCATTTCACCACAAATAATCTATTAAGATACATTAATATAAATACAATTTAAATAAATATATTTAAACTTGAACTCGACTTTTTTCAAACTCGTCGATTGGTCCTATATTATCACATCATGAGCCCCACCGACTGTAGTTCCTTCTAACACTTATCCAATTATCTCTCAGCGGGGTCGGATTCTTAGCTTATGAATCTTATGCCCCACCACGCTCAGGATATACACATGCTGTACACCATACACTTTCTCCTCGACATAAATTTTGCACCCAACACTTGCATCATATACAATTTGACCTCGTTATAGAGCCTACTATTCAGGAATTCCTAGTGATCCAAAAGTGGCTAGTACTCACGGTTAGTTAGACAGTCAGAGTCATAATATTAAAGCATGAGTGAAAATGTGAATTGGTCTGTCCACCAACACGTGCATTGGGACATTTTCACAAAATGACTAAGTAATGAGAAAGAGAGAGTAGAGGAGAAAAAACGGGGTCGACGAGTTTCAAAATAGGCGGTCATGGGCTCCTAAGGAGATGTAAGGCCCCACTTGTTAAATTGTATATATATTCTTCTTTTACTCTGTGAAAATCTCAAAGGTATAGGGTTCGCTTTATCTAGCTATGAGTATGCAATATGGGAGTATGGTCTAAATGGATTTGATTACCATTCGAGTCACTATTATAAATCTCGGTCCTAGGATCCAGTGGATCTGCTCTTTGATGGAGCTCCTTACCAGAAAGTGCCGTGGCCTGCTCATAGTTCTTGCCCTAAACCCAGAAAGGTAGTTTATCAGCTGTTGCTTCAAGTAGACTGGATTATCTCCTCCTCCCCAAGCAGGGTCGGATTCTTTCAGCCCTCACAAAGGACAGATATTGAAATTTCTGATTTGTTTGTTTTCCATTTTTCGAAATCTTGTTTTCCTTTCCTGATTTCCCATTCCTCTTGGTTTGGGGTGATAACATTTATCCCATTAGGATTTTGGATTTTAAACTGATCCAACCAAAATTCCTCTGTTGCTTCTAGTGTTTTGTTGTTTTTTGATTGACATAAGTAAGGTGCACTTTCGCCAAAGAGTGCATGAATTTTGGTTTCACTAACCTTTGTACTGTGTCTTTCTCACGCCTCAAGATTTTGTTGTTTCTTTCCAGCCAAAGATTCCAAAGGATGAATTTTGGGAGGACCTTCCATAGAGCATAGGATTGGCTTCGTTTATGAATCTTGAACAACTAATTAGAGTCCCATTGTTGGAGAAGAATTTCGCTGCCTAGAGGAGGCTGGTGGCACTGTAGTTCCTATTGACAGCTTCCTGACTTTCTTTGGAGTAGCTCAGCTTGGAAGGAGGTGGTCTATGGTTCTTTTCCGGCCTCAGAGACAAAGAGGACACCAGAGGGCCTCCCATCCTCACCTCTATGATTTCCCTCATTTGGATGCCATTATGGGCAAGGGTCCATGAACAAGCACTTTGGGATGGACTTGGACTACCAAATTAATTTCTAGATGGTCGGGTTGGTTGGGATAGTGGGGATGTATACTATGAGGCAATAGCCTTCTGCTGTGGTGTAGGCCTTGGATTTCCCTCCCCAGCCTCTTTCGTCTTTTCCTTTTTTTGTGATGGGGGATTTCCCTTGAAGACAGAGATTTAGGATGCTCCATTCCCTTTCTAAATCAGGGGGTCTGTTGAGCATTCCCCACCCTTGTCAAGTCTTGTGCTTATCATTCCCCCAACATGAGATGTCAAAAAGAGAGTTTATGTTTTGAATTTCCATCCAGTTCTTCAGATGAAACAAATCCTATCTCATCCCAACTCCTCATGATTGAATCTTGCTACCTTTGATTTTCTTCCCCTTTTTTGGCACCAAGGTGAGATGAGGAGTGAAGTAGGGCATGGCCTTTTTGAAGAGGGAAAAGATAGGGGAACCCTTTGATTACCTACAGGGATAATCTAAGCAACATTCCCTAAGCCCCCTAAAGTATTTTTTCCAAACTGCTAATTTGCTCCACGTTGGTATCCCGGTGACAATCATCCAGAGCAACTTTCCTGTACGTTCTAAACATGGTTTTTTGAAGTTAAGGATGCCTTCCATGAGTGGTTTTGAGGTTATTTCCCAATTTATCAGATGCATTTTCCTTCTTGTTTGTTTTCCTCCTTCCCAAAGGAAACGCCTTTGCAGTGCCTCAATTTTTTGAATTGTGGAGGCAGGGGCTAAAAGCAATGAGCTTTGATAGATGGGTATGCTAGCCAACACAGCTTTAATGATGACAGCCTCGCTATTTAATAACTACCTCCTCTGAGGTAATTCTATTTTGATTGTCAATCAAGGGTTCCCAATGCAGAGGCTCTGGGGCGATTTGAAATGGGGATTCCTAGGTAAATTAGCCTCAGCTTTAGTATGTCCTTCCATCCATGCACTTTGTAATTCCCAAAGATTTAATCTGCTTAATATTCCATCCATAGTCCTTTTCTTTGGCTCTTGGATTTTTCTACTCCCTTTAGGAATCGCAGTGTAAGCTTCCAACTCCTCCTTAAACTTCTTTTCTATTAATGGGCTGGCACCTCCCAACAACAGAGTATCATCCAGACCAGAAGGTTAATGTCTTTCACCCCTTGAGTGATTCTTAACCCATGATGGTTGTTTTGATCATGGGATATTCCGAGTTGATAGCTTAGACCTCACATGGATTACAGAGATGAGGGGTGAAAGGGGCACCTTTGCCTTTAAGCCCATGGAGGCTTCTAAAAACTTTGTTACTTTCCCATTCACCATAGGGTTTATCCATGGTGATCCAATACAATCTTTAATCCATTTTACAAAGGTCCGATTAAAACCAAACTTTCTCATTACTTCAAATAAAAAGTCGTGTCTAACTCTATCAAAGGCATTGGTGAGATCAAATTTTATAATCATACCTTTGTCCTTTCTCCGAATTCTTGACTCATAATTTTGAACTAGATGATGTTATCTCAAGAATGTAATCAAGCTTCATTTGATGAAGCCTCCTTGGTTTTCTAGGATGATAAGAGGGAGAATTGTCTGGGATTCTATTGGCTATAACTTTGTAAATGGTGTTTTGTATTGCGTAGGAAAGATTGGCCTGAAGGGATTAGCTGTGACTGCTTCTTTCTCTTTTCGATGTTTTTCGTGAAGGTCGGAAGTTGGTTCTCCTCCAATTTTGTCAGTTGGTTTGTGATTTCCTCACCATCTCAGATCAGATTTTATTATATCCTAACACTGCTGATAGAATCAAAGGAAACCAAGGTCTGGCCTGGACCTATCCTGGGTTCATTTGTCTAGAGCCCCTTTATTCTCACCAGACATCTTTGATGTTTTGATGTTGATGTCCTCCCTTAATGAGGTTTGGAATATTGAGAGAGGGTACTTGGTGGTCTATGACTGGGTTCCCTTTGTGGTTCCGGTAGAGAGTGCTCTGTGCTTCTAAAGGCTACTTTTTAATGCTCCTCCTGATCCTAGATTATGTTATTTTTGAACCTGAATTTCTGTCATTGCTTTATAGCGCTTCCTTGCCTCCGCCTGCTTATGGAAGTAGCTTGTATTTTTATATCCTTCTTTCAACCAAAGGCTTCTAGATTTTGCCCTCCCAGAGCTTTTCCTCTCTCAAGATGCTTTGTAGCATGGTTTTGAAGGTAATCCTCTTGTTATGTGGCTCCTTTTATGATCTCTTTGTTTTCCATTTCTAGCTGATGGAGCTCGAGTTTCTTTTAGGCTTCTTTGTGAGAGGTGATTGGGTTTGCTTGGCCCTTTGCCCAAGATTTTAAAGCTTTCTTTAACCTTCTTAGTTTCTCTTCCAAATATAAAAGTTGATCCTAATACTCATCCAAGTTTTGGAAACAAGAGGGAGAAATTCTTTGTCTTGGATCCATGTCAGATTAAATCTAAAAGGGATGGGTCCTTTGACTTGGTCGTTTTTTATTTCTAAACGGATGGGATTGTGGACTGAAACACTATGGGGAAGGACTGAGGCGGTAGAGCCCCATTACCTAAAGAAGTTTCTTTCAGAGGAGGAATCTATCTAGTCAAACAATATGCCCGGGCTTTTGTATTGGTCGATTTGTAGAGGCCTTTGCAGGTTTACTGTCTACTAGGTCCCAGCCTGAGATTAGATCTTCCACTCCATTCTGTTGGGTCTCACGATGGTTTCCTCTTTTCTTCCTCGAGCCAGTGGTTACATTAAGATCCCTCTCCTAAAATGATATTGTTTGCAGTTCATTTTGCTTGGGAAGAGTCTTTTTTAGGGACTACACTGTTTTTTCCTCTATATGTTGTGGCACATACATATTGAAGATTCTTACCTAATAACCCAAGTCTTTGTGGAGGAATTTGGTGTGAATCCAATCCATGCATGTGTCAGAGCTGATCAGATCTATTTTGGTGGAGTTCCACAGAGTAGATTCTTCTTGAGTGTTTCAGTTACTCTTCTTGCCATTTTGGTTGTTCTCCAAACGCTCATTGAGATTTTGAGGGAGTCTCGCTCTACCTTACCTCCTTTGGTCTCCTGGAGCATTAGGATGTTTTCTTTTGAAGTTTTGATAATATCCTTGAGTGCTTTCTCTTTCCTTTTGTTGCCCAGACCCCTACAATTCCAGGAGGTTAGATTCATCAGTTACCTTGGGGGGAGGATTGGCCTCCTTTGGAGGCTTTGGATTGATTTCTAGTGTGCCGAACACTAATCAATTGATTGATCGTTGGTTGTGAACCTTTGAGGATATCTTTGTAGGTTTCTTTGATCTCTCTTTCTTGGCTTTTGCCTTCCTCTCGCCTCTTTCTTTTCTTTTGGGGTACCTAAGTTTCATTGCACCTTCCTTCGAAATGCTGCCCGACGTAGATCTCTCTTAAGGCTTTGAATTGCTTCATCCTTGTGGATTTTTCTCCTCTTCTATAATCATTTTTTTCCTCATTTTCAGCCTGCCTCTTGATTCTTCAATTTGGGTATGCCTTGCATTTGGTTTTCTATTCTATCACAGTTTCAGCCAAGATAATGTTGTTTCTTCTTTTCTTTCCTGTTTTCCTTTTGGGTTGTGTGTTGGGGCTTTCCTTTGCTTCTGCTTGGTCCTCTGACTGATTTCCCTTTCTCAGCTTGCCTCTTCATCCTATGCTTTCTATATTAAGGCTCTTTTTGGGTAGTTTCTTTGAAATGGTCAGATTCATGGCTAACAACTCCTTGCTACTCTGAAATGGAAGCTGCTCAATCAAGATTTTGAAAATGTTGCTAATCCCCAACTTTTAGTTTTATCGCCTGGGAAGGCTCACTTCCAAATACCTATTCACATATCCTTGCATGAGTATCGGGATCTTTTGTCCGCCTTCACATAAGATCCAAATTCAGCTTCCAATTGTTTAAAGGAGGGATTCCAGCAGTTGTATTGGTAGATTCAGAGTCTAACTCTGGATGGGACGTTTTCTGCACTTCTGAAGCATGATCAAAGCTCGGGGTCCATCGTTTTAAGTAGATTCCTTGGGTGCCCAGGAAGTACGGTCCATTTCTAAAGATAGATCTATGTCATCCTCGGGAAATAAATTCAAGATAAATACTCCTCTCCCAACGCTTAGCACATTACAATTATTTGTTATGAGCTACTCAGCTTTGAATCATTTGTGGTTCGGGCTGAAATGTGAGTCCCATGAATTGATCTACCAGGCCTCGTTCTGAGAGGGAAATTGTGACCTTCATTGGGTGATCGGGGGGGAGATCGATCTTCGGGATGATGTCTAGTATCTTGACGAAGATTGGGGGGTTTGAAGGTGGGAGCTTCTTATTGTAGGATGCGATGAACTTTCGAGAGGAGTTGGTCGGAGAGGGAGGGGGGCGATGCCCTCCTCCCCTGAGCATCATATGTGGCTTACAGCCTCGAACTCCTAGTCTTAGACCTGAGCTAGCTGCCATGAATCACACAACCTAAAAGAATCGAGTCAATGAAAAACTAACTTTTAATGAACATTATTCAGATACATTAATATCAACATAACTTAAAATAAATATATTTAAACTTCAATCTGAATTTTTTCGAAATCGTCAATTGGTCCTAGGAGCATCATGGATACATCATGATTCTAATTTCATCACAGCTCCTTTCAACACTTATCCAATTATCTCTCCATAGGGTCACACCTTAGTGCTAACGAAATTTAATGCCTCCCCATGTTTCGTGATAGGTGGTTTGGTTTGCTTATTTCCCTCGGTTTGGAGCTATTACAAATCTCTTGCACCCAAAACTTTGTTGACCTACAATTTGTCGAACTTAGAAGAGCTATTGATTTCTATGCCCTCCCCGTTCTCAGATACATGTTACATAACAATTTCAGAATATACATTTTGCAACTAAGCACTTTAGTTATTTTCATAACTGAATTCCCATTTTCGTGCAAAGGTGTGTAACTTGAAGAGGGTATTCATGCCATCTTCTAATTAAATTCTATTCTTTACTGCTGGATAATTCAGTGCATTGTGTTTGTTGCATTACACAATAAACCAAAATGTATCTGAATAATGATTTACGGAGCCTGCTCAATTTCCGGGTTGGAAAGTTATGTATGTATAGATCTTGCTTCTTGGTGTTTCCTACAAGGAGACAACCTCAACAAATGGACAATTAACATCCTCCTAACAAAACCATCCATTTCAGCACTTAAAAACTTACGTGGTCTACAACTTGTCCACATATTGGAACATGGTTTGCATTTCACCCACAAATAATCTATAAAGATACATTAATATAAATACAATTCTAATAAATATATTTAAACTTGAACTCCGGGCCTTTTTCGGTAACCAGTTGATTGGTCCTATATCATCACATCATCAACCCAACATCACAAAATTCTCTCAACACTTAGCCACTCATTATCTCCATGGGGCCTGCATAGAACTAGAAGGCTTATTAACTTTATGCCCCACGCCATGATATACATGTTGCACACCACACCTCTCGATATGCATTTTTCACTAAACACTTGCATCATATACAATTTGACTCCTCGGTTATAGAGCCCTCTTATTCGGGAATCCACGATCTGAAAAGTAGCTAGGCATCAAATGGATAGCTATCACTGGACTTTAGCCATCGATTTCTCCTTACCTACACCGTCATGATCAAATGCCATCACATTCTCAGCCCCATGTTCAAGTGGGATACAGGCATGCTGCACACAACAACTCCATAACATACATTTTGCACCAAACACTCCATCATTTACAATTCGACCCATTTTCCACAAAAATCTCCTATCTTACAGGACCACGCTGCCACAAATTACTTGTCCTAATATAAATAAATGCTTAGGAAATGTCTAATATTTTAATATAACTCATATGCTATTTGAAGCAAGCTACACCCACATCCTAACATTAGTCTGTGTGGTGTTCAGTTATTTCCTATTTTGTTTATACAATTTAATTTCCAGATTATAATATTTACAAATTAAAAATTTAATATATTCAAATAACCATTATATGAGGCTTCATAAGTTAAGTGGTAGCACTGCTAATTATAATTTTGATCGATAAAGTTTA
This sequence comes from Picea sitchensis, assembly GCA_010110895.2. Taxonomy (NCBI): domain Eukaryota; kingdom Viridiplantae; phylum Streptophyta; class Pinopsida; order Pinales; family Pinaceae; genus Picea; species Picea sitchensis. The sequence continues at coordinate 9,732 of SNQJ01S0234114.1, forward strand.
TGGATTTGAAGAGTGTTGAATATATTTATCCTTATAAATTAAATAATCCTAACTTTTATGTTTTAAAAAATAAAACAGGCCCTTATATATTAATTAAATATTTGAATATATATTAGTAAAAAATATTTATTTTAAATTAAATGTTTTAATATTTAAATTGTGCAAATAAAATAATTAAAATTCAGGTCAAGAGCTATAATAATTTATGTTTAAGGTCATGGTCAAGCCACAACAAATTGGTGTATGAACCCCCCATTGTTTATGGGACAAGAGACTCCTCTTTCAATCCAAATTGATAAAATCTATGAAGATATATACACCCTACCCCTCTAGATTTGAACTAGTATGATGAATTGTGATTTTCCATAACATAAGTATTATGGGTTTGTTGGATCAATAAATGGGTCCACAGAATTCAAACAGAGCTGAGGAAAAGGGTTAAGAGTGAATCACTGACATTCCCTACATAATTCCATGAATCCATTTATGTTTCATATTTATATTTATGCCTTAAGATTGATGCTAATATGATAAAGCAGAGAGAGAGAGAGAAGGTGAAGGAAAAGAAATTCATAGGGACCGAGTTGCTCAGATGTTCTTATTGTTTTGTTGTTTTCTCGGAGGAAAGCATGAATACTGCTGAAGAAAGTATCTTCTTCGTCTCAGATGAAAATCAATTTGCACGAAGTCAGAATCAGAATCATTTTCATAATCGGAGACAGCCACCGCTTCCACCTCAAGGACAACTGAGCAACTAAAGTAACGAAAAGTATTCTCTATATCATTTTTTTTAAGCATTGTGTATTGATTTTCTTCTAATCTATACACATCAAGAAATCATTTTTCAGAACCATGGCAACATCAAGTACAAGCAAAATTAATGCCTAGACCTGCGAATACAAGTTTTCAAGTTACTTTTCCTGTTAATGGTCACACTGCTTCCATTCATTGTCATGTTAATGGTCATGGTGCTTCCAGAGTCTGGCATTTGGTCCGTATAATAATATTCTCATCTGGACTCAGCACGGGTCCGTACTTTGGTCACATGGTCCGTGGCTAATAATCTTTCATCCTGGACTTGTTAATGCATCCGTATGGTCATGGTTCCGGCAATAATCTTTCATCCGGGACCTGACCCAAGAAATCTATGCCCCATCCTGCTCCCTCGACCTCACAATATTCCATTCTCCTTCAAGAATATTCCGTCCTCCTTCTCATCGTAATGAATCAGAGAGGCCAAGACTTCCTCCTACTCCTTATCATCATCAGCAGACAGAAACTCCTTCCACAACAACAAATAGAGCTGCTCTTTCTCTGGAAACAATAGATAGATACATGAGTGGAAGACATTCAGCCTTGTGAAAATCTAATGATGACTTTTCTCAAATCAGAAATGATTGAGAGGGTTTGGGTACTGATTTCACAGAAGACATCACTTTTCCTGCAGTGTGAGTATTTCTTTATAACTAAGCAATAGTGCCATTTTAATTACAAAATCAATACTATTATTTGTGCTAATATTTCCACATGCACGCATGCCCCTAAAAGAATTTAGGGGCATCGATTGCTTAGTAGTAGCCCAGAGTATGAAAGATTCATATGCAGTTGAAGTTCAGGTAATCATGAATACATTCATTCATTCGAATTTATTCTCCTTTATTGATTCTGTTACTAAGTGTGATATTATTATTTTAACATATGGAAGATTGGAAAAAACGTAAGAGAAGAAGTGAAAGCTGCATGGAGTCACTGATTGTTTATGGAGTCACTGATTAGTCCAAACACTGATAATTTGACACGCTGTACATCAACTGTGGTGTGGTGACTGTACATTAGTTGATTAATTGATACTGTATGATTCTCAACTGACAATTTGATACGCTGTACATCAACCGCCGTGACTGTGCATTCCATGATACTATATACTTCTCACTTCTCAACTACCAATTTGCCACGCTGTACATCAACCCCCATGACTGTGCATTCCATGATACTGTATACTTCTCACTTCTCAACTGAAAATTTGACACGCTGTACATCAATTGTCGTGACTGTGCATTCCCTGATACCTTATACTTCTCACTTCTCAACTGACACTTTTTGACACGCTGTACATCAACAGCCGTGACTGTACATTCCCTGATACTGTATACTCTCATATCTCAACTGCCAGTTTGACACGCTGTACATGAACTGAAAGCCATTGATGGATTATTTAACTTTTATGCGAACACAAGCATGGCAATCCATCTCTTATTTATGATAAGATTACTGAGAGTACATTTTAAAGCATTTTCTGGAAAAAAAATCTTAATAACAAATTATGAACTTGATTATCACAAAGTTCATAATTTCTTAATAACAAATCCAAATTAAGTAAAAAAAAAAAAAAATTAATTTTAAATTTATAAAAAATTCAAATGTTAATTTAACTTTATAAATATTTATTTTTTTCCTTGAAAAATTAATTTTATTATTTAAGAATAAAATACATTTGTATATACATATTTTGCGTATTCTATTGTTAGAAGTTTATAGTTGAAGGCTATTTTTTGTAAATTGTTATTTTATCAAAATTTTTGTTTTTAGATTTCTGAACTGCATCTAGGTATGAGCTCAACTATATTTATAAATATTTATATGTAAAATTAAAAAATAAAATTATTTCTTTAAAATTCTTAAATAAAAAAACACATTTTAACATAAAATGAAATAAAATATAAGATAAAACCATAACCATAAAGATAATAACTAAATATAATTTTATAAAAATAAATTTTTTTTTTTTTTTAATTTTTATTTTTATAGTTTAAGAATTGGAAGATTTTAACAATTAAAGTGATAAAACAAAAGTTAAAAAATATTAATTAAATACAGTTTTATAAAATAAAATCATCAATAAACTATTATATAACTTTTATAATTTAAGAATTGGAAGATAATAAACTATTATATAACTTTTATAATTTAAGAATTGGAAGATTTTAACAATTAAAATGATAAAACAAAAAATCATTGTATAACTTTTATAATTTATTAGAAGATTTTAACAATTAAAGTGATAAAACAAAAAGTTAAAAATATTAATTAAATACAATTTTGTAAAAATAAAATCAACAATAAATCATTATATAACTTTTATAATTTAAGAGTTGGAAGATTTTAACAATTTAAATTAAAGTGATAAAACAAAAAGTTAAAATACAACTTTATAAAAATAAAATCATGAATAAACCATTATATAACTTTTATAATTTAAAAATTGAAAGATTTTAACAATTAAAGTGATAAAACAAAAAGTTAAAAATATTAGAATTAAATATAATTTTTTAACACTATTAAAGTATAATTTAATTAAATTTTGTAAATTGTGATACCTAAATTTAAAAAGGTTGACAAATCTATGACAAGGGCATTCATAAGAATACACAAATAACATGAAATAAGTCATATTGATGCCATACAAATGATACGTACGCTTGGAAATATATTGCTTAATCTTCAACAAATGTATGCTCAACAAGCTGTCCACATTGCACTTTCCCTGCCCCTCAATTGTAGTTCAAGAAAATGTGTATTCATAAACACATCTCCACTTGAGAAACACAGATTTGTGCTTAAACCATCATCTTTTCTAGAACAAGAGCCTGAAAATTCAGAAGATGTACTATGTCGCTCTATTATTGATTATTACCTCAAGCGTCCATCTCCTATTAGGCATATCCGCTTAACATAATTCGTATCGCTTTACAAAAAAAATGGTGTGCCCATATCAAAAAGAAAAAAACCCTCTGTGATACAGTTTGTCAAGTACAATAAACATTCTAACTATGAAAACTATTGTAGATAAAAACTTTTGTTATTCGTTTCGTTCGATGAAAATGAAGAGACATTAAAACATAACTTCTCTACATGGGAAGTTGTGTATGTTGCCTATGAGACTATAGTACAAATCAATGAATCTAGATTTACTTACAATGTTAATCCAACATGGGGTGATCTAGAAATTGCAGTTAATGAGCTAGAAAACCCTGACAATCTTGATGAGACATTCACAAACCGAAAAACAACCAGAACTCTTTGCGAGTCCTATGACTTGCAAGAAGATTTTTGTCATCCTCGAGTAGGTGGCATTGAAAAACGTATCAATCTTGGTTTTCAAGTCACAAAACATCCTTTCCTTATAATGAATACCACAGAATAAGATGTATGCTGAATCGATAACAAAAAACAATTCTAAAGGACATTTATTGCAATTC